>VALG01000900.1:0-12733 GCA_009835305.1 Ipomoea purpurea
CGGTGTAGTGCGGGGCGATTGTCCAATCCGCCCCGAAAGTGTTACACCTGGGCTGTCAACAGGCGTGATTCTGGCACGTCCTCCGCGAGTGAACACGATTGTCAAGGAGGTTTCCACACGACCGGAAGGAGCAATCCGAGCCTCCGAAGAAATCAAAGAAGTCCCCCTGTCCGAGGAGCGACCGGACAGGAAGATTAAAATTGGCAGGGCCCTCACCCCGAGCTACGAGCAGAAATTTTGGCAATTCTCCGGGAGTTTGCCGACATCTTCGCATGGGGGCCCGAAGATATGCCCGGGATCGATCGGACGGTAATTTGTCACAAGTTGGCCATTCGATCCCGCAGCTAAGCCGGTCGTCTAGAAGACCAGGCATCCTTTCATCCAATCGCCGTGGGTTCGTCAAAGAGGAGATCAAGAAAATGGTAGCGATCGAGCACATCCGACCTGTGATCTATCCCGAGTGGGTGGCCAACATCGTCCTTGTTCCTAAGCCCCCAGCTTGCAGGATGTGCATTGATTTCACCGACCTCAATAAGGCATGTCCGTTCGACCATATCCGCTACCGAGCATCCACCAGATGGTCGACGAGACGGTCGGGGCCGAGTTGATGAGCTTCATGGATGCATTCAAGGGATATCATCAGATCATGATGCACCATGAAGATGAGAGCAAGACAACTTTTGTCACCCCGGACGGGCTGTATTGCTACCGAGTGATGCCATTCGACCTACGCAACGCCGGAGCCACCTATCAGCGGATGGTCAATATGCTATTCGCCGATATATTGAGGCTGAACGATGGAGGCGTATATTGATGATATGCTGGTAAAGAGTCAGAACTGGTCCGACCACACTCGGGACCTCTAGGATTGTTTTCAGATAATGAGGAGGTACCAGTTGAGATTGAACCCGACCAAATGCACATTCGTGGTTCAAACGGGGAAGTTCCTCGGCTACATGATGATTAAGCGGGGAATCGAGCCCAACCCGGCCAAGGTAAAGGCAATTCTGGACATACAACAATCTACCACCTTTCGGGAGGTCCAGCAAATTGACCGGTCGGTTGGCCGCATCTCAGCCGATTCCTCTCCAAACTAGCCGAGCCCGCTCTACCATTCTTCAAGGTATTGCGCAAAGTGAATGGCTTCGTCTGGGACAACGAATGCCGAACGGCCTTCGATGAGCTAAAAGAGTATCTCATGTCTCCAATCATGCTCTCGAAGCCTGAGCTCGGGGAAGAGCTAGACGTGTACCTCGCCGTGTCCGATCGAGCAGTAAGCGCAGTATTGTGCCGAACTGATCCGAAATGGGTCCAGCGACCAGTGTACTATGTAAGCCACGCGTTACATAGTCCCGAGCTCCGGTACTCCCGTCTTGAGAAGGTCATCTATGCCTTGTACATTGCCGCGAAGAAGTTTGCTCCCTATTTCCGGGGTCGAGCAATTCGCGTGTTGACCGGTCAGCCGATTGGGCCAGTACCTGCACTGCTTCATCATCCGGTCACTTAGTCAAATGGGCGTTAATGCTGACCTAGTACGCGATTGAATACCGACCAAGACCAGCCATCAAAGGTCAAGCCCTTGCAGATTTCTTGGTCGAGTGCACCGCTCGGGATACCCGACCTCCGGAGGTTGATGACCCCGAGGCCGAGTGGTGGTCGCTAGCTACTGATGGGTCCAGCAGCAAGAAAGGGGCAGGAGGAAGAGTGGTAGTTACGAGCCCGGAGGGTTTCAAGGTCTATTTTGCTCTTATGTACCAGTTCCATCCGACTAACAACGAAGCCGAGTACGAAGCCTTTGTCAACGACTTACAGTGTGCTCGAGATTTGGGGCTGAATATACCCAGGCTCAAACCGATTCTGCGCTCGTGGTCGGGCAGGTCCTCGGCGATTACGAAGTGAATTGAGAACGACTACAGTTCTACCGGGACCTTGCAATGGAGAAGCTCGCTTTGTTCCAGGGGTATACCATCCAGCATATACCCCGATTGGATAACGCCGATGCGGACATCTTGTCCAAATTGGCCCAAGACACCCCGGAACACATGTCAAAGATCGCTCGGATTTTGGTGATCCCAAGACCACAGTATTATACCGATTGCGGTCGCACCTATCCAGGCCGGCCAGAGACAACTAGACCACCGACCTGATGGAATTCCTCAAGCCGGTCGGCTCCAGACGACCCTCAGCGTGAAAATCGGAAGGCCAATTCTCCGGGCACCGAGATTTGAAGTCCTAGACGGTCCGTCTATATAGGATCGTAGTGGAGGCCATCTTATGGTTGCCTTGGACCGCATTCTCCAAAAGAGGCCGATCTGGTCATGGGAAGGAATTGCATTCGGGCATCTGCTCTGTCACATCAATGAGCCGATCATTAGCTTCGTCCATCATGTTGATCGGATATTATTGGCCGTCCCTCCAGCTGGACTGTGAGAAGCTCGCTCGGGATTGTGAAGACGTGCCAATTATTTGCCCGGAGACCGACCACGTTTTATCAGCCGGTCACGACTGCAATTCCTTTCGCAAGGTGGGGGGGTGGATATTCTGTGACCATTCCCTCAACTTGCTGGCCGGAGAAAGTTTGTTATTGTTTCCATCGATTACTTCTCCAAGTGGATCGAGGCCGAGCCATTAGCCACGATCACATCTCAGTAGTGTGCTTGGTTTTTATGGCGTAATGTGATTTCCCGCTTTGGTGTGGCCCGTGCATCTCATCAGTCCAACTTCTTTCACTATTGCACCCACTCGTGCTTCGACCGCACAATAGTGTGGGGGCTGGGATGAAGGAAGTGCTCCGGCCTAGTGATCGGGAACACCCCGAGCGAGGGCCAAGTATTTTCGAAATTTTCAAGGGAATTTCTCCGGCCTAGTGATCGGGAACACCCCGAGCGAAAAGGCTAAATATTTTCGAAATTTTTGACAAGGCCAAGCGACCGGGAGAATCCCGGACGGGCAGGCCATCAAATGTCTTTGTGTCAGCAGGCCAATAGGCCAATCGGTCGGAATGCACACGATCAGGCCGTTACGCCGCCCGAGCCACATAAGTTGGACAAAAAACAGATTACATTAAGTCATAAAATATGCCCTGGTACAAAAGCGGGACTGGGCTCATGATCGAGTTCACTTAAACAAAAAACAAGAAGGCCTTGACTACTTCTCCTTCGCAGTAGCGTCGCTCGGCTTGGCCGCGGTAGCACCACTCGGCTCGGGCACTTCTTCGTTTCCCGGCCGAACGGGGCCTCTCCGGGGTCGGCGACTTCACTCAAGAGGGTGGTCAGAACGAGCTCGAGATCTTCGCCTTCGAGCGCTTCCCTCATGTTCGCCTCCATTTTTCCTCGCATCTTGCGCTGGTCGGCTTTGAAGGCCCATCGGCCAAACTCCCACATCAGTTCATCCCCGACCAAGTTCTTCCACATCTCCTGGACGAACTTAATGCCCGGTTCCACATCTCGGAAGAAGAACTTGACCACCTCGGCCGGGTCCTTCATTTGGGCCTTCAGGTCTGCGGTTTACTTGAGCGCTTTCTATGCCGTCTTCTCCGCCAAAGCACGGTCTGCCTTGGCTTTCTTCAGGTCTGCCTGAGCTTTTTTCAGGTCGGCTAACAGGTCGCCGAGCTCCTTTAGCCGCCGATCGGCGACCTTCTTTAGTGTCGTGGCTCGTTGGCCAACAATGCTTGGCGATGAAGAGCTAGGCTCACCTGAGATGCCTGCAAAAGCGAGCAGTTTAGCTCGAACGGCAACAGTTAATCAATTAGAGAAAGAAGACAAATTATCCATACCTCGACCAGGTCACGGCTGAGCTTCTCGGCCAGTTGGGTCGGGGTCATCTTCGACACTTCAGACGGTAATAGCATGAGATTGCTGATCCGTGTTAGCACGGAGGCATCGGCCGTGATGGACCCGACCTCGGCGGTCGGGCTTTTTTGCCTCCTTTAGCGCTTGCTTGGGGCGGTTTCTCCGACAATCTTTTCCGCCACCTTCTCCTTCCCCTTCTAGATACCCACCCGGGTAATCAGGGTGTCTGATGTATCGACCACACCCCCCTCGGCTGTGGTGATTGTGGTTGTCGAGCCCAAGGGTCGAGCAGTTGGACTTGCGTTACCTCCTGACGACCCGGCAGTCGTCGTTTTCTTCTTCCTGAGCGAGATTTTTGCCCGGGGGGGCGACTTTGTGCCCTCATCGTCAAGTCCTCTCGCGGCCATTCCTGCAAACAAACAAGTGGGTTAGACTAGGAATAAGAGACGTTCAGGGAGTTAGGGTCGGGAGGATTGGTTAGTGTTAGACCTTTGTCCTTCCGCTTGCCCCGAGCGGGTGCCCTTGCGATCGTTACCCCCATCGGCTCGGGCTTGTACTTCTCTGGCAGGTCGTAGATCGGTGCAAGCAACTGGGCTTCGTCGTAACTTTCGGCCGTCCGTAAGATCTTGTATTCATATATCTCGCTTGAGATCTTACCGACCGCCTCCCGGAGAGCTTGCGTCTCGACTGGGGTAACTTGTATCCAAAAATGAGTGCTCCAAGTCCTCTCGACTGGGAGGATCCATGGGTCATATTAGACCGAGAAGATCCTGTTCTTCCACCCCCGGTTGTTCCCGGGTAGACTCTTGATCGAGCACCTCTTGGCCGGGACTGGGTCATCAAAAACCCGCCCCCAAATGAGGCCGGGAGGACCTTCACCTGGTATACGAAGTTCAAAAGCTCCATTGTGCAGGCCACTTTGTGCCAAGCGCATATTTGTGGGAAGCATGCGATCATTCTGTGAGCGTTCAGGCAATTCTGGGCTGGGACGACCTGATAGTAGCCCAGGAACGCTGTTAAGAGAGCCGTAAAGGGGAAAACGATCGGGGCCATCAAAGATTCGTAGTTCATCCCGATCCACTTTCCCCGATGGCGCTCGATGACGTTCCCCAGCCGACGACTAGTGTCGAACTCAACCCGACCGCTGAGTCGTGCGGCGATCCTGCTCGCTTCCCCCTTCGTCAGCTTACTCATCTGACGTTCGACCTTCTCGCTATTTAAGAACTAGAATCCGTCTGCGGTCGGTATTGCCGGTTCGGCCGGATCCTCCTCGACCGGCTTTGCAGCGTTTTCCAGATCGTTTTCTTGAGGCTCAGCCTGAGGGTAATCCCCGATAACCCTAGTTGGCGTTTCCCGAACGCCATCGGTCGAGGGACCTTGCCCGCTCGTTGATGTCTCCCCGCTCTCCCTGCTCAAGCTCCGTGATTCACTCGAGCTGGACCCTGACGTCCCAGATGAGCTCGACGACCTTCGTCGCACAGGGGCTCGTTCAGGAGCTTTTGGTGGTCATTGAACGACCCTAGTGAATAGGACATTATGTCCACTTCTTCTTCGCTGATGTGCTCGACCTCCTCATCATAGTCCGCAACTGAGACGTTCTGGCTATCTGAGTCTAACATTTTGTCTACCTAAAGGCTGGTCGGGATTAGTTTGGGGCTCGGGATGTTTGGGTCGAGGTCAGTTATCGCCTACAACTAGCTATGCGAAAACGTAAAGCAAGAAATAAAAGCTAAGGATCACAAAACTTACCGAGTGAGATGCTTTGGAGTTGGAAAACTGCTTGCTGGACCGATCTGCTGAAATGCTTCGCTCGGGACGCTCTGAGTGTACCAACCGACTCAGGAAGATTGGGAAAATTTCAAATGAAACTCTTGAAGGCCTATTTATAGGAAAGCATTTGGGCGAGAAACCAATCAACTTGCGTGACGCGACCGCTCCAGATCCGAGGCGACCGTTGCGGTCGCAGAAGCCAGCAGTCGTCACACGTGGCGCGAGGGAATGACAGTTGTCCGGTCGGTTTGGCGGCAGACGATTGGGCTTCTTCATCTAGTCTCGTTTTTTCCCGGACGGTCAAAAGGGCACGGGCTGGGGGGCTCTCGGTAGGGAATACCCCGACCGACATGCTTCGTCCTTTTGTTCTTGTTTTTGCAGGTTTCAGGTCGGATTTTCTTAGAAGAACCCGGTCGGTTCCGACGGGGCATCACCCGACCGACATCGTCGACCACTGAGCGGTAACCCTTAGACGAGAGAGCTGTGAAGAGACACATGGCAACGCTACGTGCTGATAGGCAGGGCACCCAGGAGGGCGACACATGGTTGTTACGTGGGTGACATGCCGGACGGCCGGACTTGTGTCTCCGGCCCCGTTGCTATAAATACCTGCAGTTGCAACAGTGGAAGGACTTTTGGACGATCGATAGGTTGTTATCAGAGCATCCCGACCGCAGTCAGTCGGTACTCGAAAACCATTTAGATTGTACTTAGGACCTTCACTTTGATCAATAAAATCCTTACTTGCTTTAATTGGTCTCGTGTTATTTATTTAATTACCTTACGTGTCAATTAACACTATCAATAGTGTTTATCATAAGCATCAATATATGCAGGCGGGTTGCTTCATATACACGGTCTAAGAGAGATTACCGTTCAAGAAAGTATTATGAACATCCATTTTCTTAATAGTCCATCCAGATGATAAAGCAAGAGAAAGTGTAGTAACCTGACTGTGGTTGGTTTAACCACTAGACTAAAGTATCGAAGAAGTCCTGACATGCCACATTGATTAAACCCTTTTGCTACAAGTCTCGCCTTATGCCTCTCAATGGAACCATCAGTTTTTCGTTTCGTACGAAAAACCTTTCTACACCCAAAATGTTCATGTCTGGCTGACATAGCACAAGTTGCCAAGTCTGATTTTGTAGTAGGGCATTAAATTCTTGATCCATAGCCTCTCGCCATTCTGAGAGTTTAACAGCCTTAGTGTAACAAGTGGGATCCTAAGGACAACATGAGCCGTCAAGATAGAAGGTGGAGATTGAGACCGACTCCGAGTGTGCATCTCATCGGTCCGACACTGTGGATTTGACCGTTTTCCCCGTGAGGACGCCCACCTGGGAGATTGATGGGCTGGACAACCTAGACAGGCAGTTCTCGTCTGGTGAGGCAGATGGACAGGCGGCGGCAGTAGGCAGCGGCGGTGGGGCGACGGCAGGACCAAGTGGCGGTGAACTCGCAGTGGGATGAAAAACCTACTCTGTCTATAGGTAAGTCTGCACAGGTGGAGATGGCAACACCAGTATTTTTAGTAGCAAAAGGATAAACCGTTTCATCAAAACCTTACATGCCTACACACATAAATCTTGTTTGTCTGTAAGTCCGATGCATCTATACCCCCGAAAAGAGGCTTAGGATAACCTAGGAAAACACAGGGAGAGGACCGGAACGAGAATTTGTTGACGAATATATGGCCTGAGATATGGATAACACAAATACCTAAAGATATGAAGAAAAGAATAGGAGGGATTGGGATTATGCACTTTAAAGTGAGGACTGAGATTATTTAATACAACATGAAGACATTTTGTTGATTAAATAAACTGTAGTTTCAAATACAAAATCTCAAAATTTATATGAGTTAGAAGGCACGAGCTAGAAGGGCCAGACTTGTTTCAACTATGTGTCTGTGTTTCCGTTCGACACGACCATTTGTTCATGAGTGTAGGCACAAAATTGTCTATGAAATAACCTAGCTGAGTAAAGGAATGATGCAATTTTTTGTATTTAGCTACTAGATCAGATTGAACGGATTTAATTTTTGTGTTTAAAAATCATATCAACCATAGTACGAAACTTATCAAGAGATATCATATAGATCAGATTTTAATTTCATGCGAAAATACCAAGTGTAACCAGTATAATCATTCACAAAAATAACGAGGAATTAACGATAGCCATCAGTTGACAAAAGGGGATCTGGTCCCCAAATATCTGTGTTATATTAAATCAAGGACACTAGAACTGGAGGACTCAACACGTGCCAATGGGAATCGAGAGAATTTACCCATTTGGCACGCATTACACAAACTAGAATTACATCGAATAGATTATTTGACCCACTAACCAGACACGACTAGAGAATACGAAGTTAAACACGATGATGTGGATGTCCTAAGCGATCATGCTACATCGACGGAGAAGTACGAGCTTAAGAAAACTGGAAGGATGAGGGTTGCATTGGGAGCCTGTAGAGATCCCCACGACTATTGCCTTTAAGTAGAATTTCCTTGGTGTGATATCTTTCACAAGAAAAAAGGAGGTGGGTAAACTCAAAAAGCACGATCTATTATCTTATTGCAAATTTCTGAACAGATAATAAAGAAGTAGAGACACTGGGAACATGAAGAATATTAGACAATTGGAAGGAATGAGAACAGGGTATTAAAAGAAGCATGACCTACACAACTAATAGAGAGTGCCTTACCATCACCCACATGCAATCTGTCATTACCCTTGTATTCCTCTGATGTAGATATGGTTGTAATATCCGGAGTCACATGATTGGTAGCCCTGTATCAGGAATCCATGTTTGTGATTATTAGTGATGTGACTCGGGTATTATGATATACGGAATTTGCTTGTGGAGGAGGATCCCAAGTATGAGAATTTGATGAGGTTTTAGTTCCCAAACCATCCTAAAACACCAAATTAGCCTGAGAACCTAGAGACCTTGAATAACGCCCGAAAACAATTGGCTCTTGTGTGACCGAAACATTTACAAATTTTGACACGGGATCATCATAACATAAAAACAAGTGCTCCCGTGTGACCAAATGTTGCAAATTGACCAGATCATCATAGCGCCAAAAACATTTCCTCATAAATTCCTTATTCCTGTTATCTTACTTAAGAACACCTTTGGTTGTTGTAGAGGGAAGTTATGGAACTAATGCGAGTTTTGCTATTGGCAATCGTGACAGCATGATAAAACTTAGTATTGCGGTCACCAGAAGCAATCCAAGTTTCTCTAGACTTGTAGAAACCGATTTTAGTTCCCCTTGATTCAAAGCTTCGTTTAGATCATTTTGAAGTTTTTCTCTAACCACTCTCATACTTAACATCCAGTCTATTTTAGATGCCCTTCAGCTCTTATTTTTATTTTTCTTCAAATATAACACTTAAAAATGTCCTTATTCCACGATTGGAGGGATTGAGACAGGTTAGTACGTGTTGGTGTGGAATGGATATTCTCATTCACGTTCCAGTTTTCCATTGCAGACCAACGGCAAGAAAGCAGAGTGTGCTTGCCACCAGAGGTTAGAGCGTGCAACCATGAAGGAGATGATCAAGGCCTGCAATTTTTCCAAAGCTGAGCTCAAGTGCCGAAGTCGCTGATCGTAGTCTGCAGCTTTGGAATCTTGCACTGTGGGTGTTGAGAGTTTCTAGGAACAGTGACTCTGCTGAGTTGAAGATCCCATCAGAAGCGATTGGCGCTGTAAGTTTAATATCCTTATCCGAGTGCTCCAGCTTCTCCTAAGAGAGGAGGAGAGGTGACCATAAACAACAGTAGAGAGTCCAAAGATTATCCTGTAAAAATCGACACCTTAGCTAACGAAGAATTTGGGTGACTAGGGAGATTTTAACATAATGAGCTGAGGTCTTTCCATTTCCAAAACAGGTGCCAAATATACACTGAATTCCAAGAGCTCTCAAACTTACTGTTCAGATTAGCATCAACTTTGATTACCAGACATTGTAAAGGTGAAGCCAAGATGACCGAGTGGTGCAAGGCATAGAGGTTAAGGATGCGGAGGTGAGCGTCCTGTGACAATTCCAAAATGAAGGCAAGCGTGAAGAGCGAGCGAGCCGCGAGACGAGTGCGCGAGGCAGACGCTTCGCTGGGCGACACCCGCGCGGGCGGTGAGATGGGACGGCGACAAGGGATCGCGGGCGGTCGCGCGTATGAGATCGGGTCGCTTTTTTCATTATTCGTATCGATAAACTCCCCGTTTATCATTTTGCATTCTGTTTTTTTCTGTTGATATTAGTGTGGTTGTGCTGCGGGGTGGCGGGGGGGCGGCGGGGGCGGGGCGGGGGCGTGTTTGTTGACAAGAAGAGACGGGGGGTGTGGAGTGGTTGTACGTGAGAGTGTGTGGGGTAGCGGAGTGGGATCCGAGTGTTGTATATTGTATATGTATCTGTGTCAGTATAGTGGGAGCGCTGTGCTTAAGACGCATTATAGATATGTATAGATGTATGTTTCGAGGACTAGAGGTTCTCATCGTTTACGAATGTTGGGACCTTGGTATGGCCATGGTGTTTGTATAACAATTGAATATTTTATGGTTTTGTAATATTTGAGTGCTGACTAGGCCGTCCGTGGATTATGTAGAGGTGAGATTGGTGAGATTCAATGGATGGCCCAAGACTTGAACCTAGTTAAAGGGATTTGTGCACGCCCGGTGACATGTGAGAACAATAGTTAGGGATGTCAATTTAGCCCGAACCCGATGGGCCAACCCGATAAAAAACCGAAACTGACCGGGCTATGGCCCGAACGGGCTAGCCCGATAAAACACATTAGCCCGACGAGCCCGAAACCGATTAGCCCGATACCCGAGATAGGGCTAGCCCGAGATTAAAAGGGCTAGCCCGACAACCCGAACTATTGAAAATTATTCTTTTATTATAGAAGTGATATGAAACCTAACATACATAAAATAATTATTATAATTAAAAAGAAGAAAGAAAGAAATAATAAAAATAAAAGTATAAATTATATATATATATATATATAGTAGTTTATATATATTATATATTATATATATATATAATATATTACTAATATATATATATATATAAAACTAAATGTTACCCCCTGTTTCGCCCCGCGCCCGTTATTATTCCTACTCTAAATATGAGTACTCACTTTCAATTTCTAATTTCAGTTCAAATTGTTCAACCCGCCCGATTAGCCCGACAACCGAAGTTTAGGGTTGAGGGCCAAACCGACCCGAGAATAAAATATTAATTAACCGATTAGGCCCGACAGGGTTAGCCGAAATCGAGTGGGCTAGCCCGATGACATCCCTGACACAATCGTTATGCACTGGGACCGTGTCCAGCTTGCAAGCTGGACACGGGTCACAGTGCCTAACGGCACTGTTATTTCCTCTTTTTGTTGTTTTTTTTTGTTTTTTTTTTTTAATTCAGACTGTTTTGTTATAGGAGTATATGTTCATAATTTTATTATTATATGTTAATAATTATTACATTCATAACTCCATAACTGTACATTCATAACTCTATAACTGTACATTCATAACTCCATAGACTGTGACATTTCATAACTCCATAATTGTACAGGGTTCATAATTTTCCGAAGGACTCTATGTGTGTTCGACAATTTTAGCCAGCTCTGGATGTTGCATAGGTGTTTAGTGCACGTACGTGGTGTTGCGATAATTGTAAAGTTGGGCGGCATATGTCAGAGCATTTGTTCTATAATCGATCAATAACTTTACAGTCATTAGAAGCTCTATAACTGTACATTCGTAACTCCATAAACTGTACATTCATAACTCCATAACTGCGACGGTTCATGAACTCAGTGAACTGGAGCATTTATTAACTCGCATAAGGGGTGTAAGTTCATAACTCCTAAGCTGGTACATTCAGTGAATCCTGCGAAGCTCGGTAGTGATTCACAATTAAACGGTCCGATGGTCATAATTTTATCAGCTATAAATCTGTCATAGATTGTAAGTTATAAGTGGTTTGTAAGAGGTGTTTGTGTGAGTAAATTTGTATACCTGTAGATCAAACGGCATGAAGGGTGGGTACATGGTCATAGATCCAGAAAAAAGAATAACGCCGTTAAGCCTGTTAACGGCCAAAACAGCGCGCCAGAAAAGTTATATTTTTTAACTACGAATGAGGTTGTTTGTGAAAAAAACGACGTCGCTTTGGGCCCGTGTCCACCGAAGGTTCATGCTGGACAAGCAGGGTTCCAGGCAGTAGATTTGCCTCCGCGTGGGACACATCAGTGGACAGAAGATCGTGCGACGTACTACACTCGACACTGGGAGTTATTGGTCGTCGGACTAAATATTGCAAGAAGTTAAAGCAACCTCAGCGGTTCTCAAACTGTTGGGGTTTTTGTCGTGAACACAAAAAAAAAAAAAAAAAAAAAAAAAAAAAAAAAAATCACGCGCACCGCGAAATGCGCACTAGAATTGCTCCTTTTCTCTCTCTCTCCCTCTCTTTTTGGCGAGACCTACTTTATTAGGAAAACATCCTTCCATTTGCAAGCAGTCCGCTTTTATATCTCTCATACATCCACCTAAGCCAAAAATACCCAAAAAGACCTAGTAAAAATCATTGTTGTAGATGCTCTTATATAATCGTTATTAGTCAAGAGATATAATACTTATTGTATAAATAGTAGTTCAAATTGATCAATGTAATCGGATGCAACTTTGAGTATTTATATTTAGGGCTTTTGACCTAGTAGACCTTGTGTGATAGGCTTAGTGAGAGGGTGTTGGAAAGAATTGAACTTGTGACCATTGAAGTATAAGAATCTTGTTTCATCTGACCACTTAATCCAAGATACAAGGGTGTTCTCTTATAATTATATCATTATGTCACTACAAGAAAAGTGCACAAAGACAAAGTCCCTGTTTGCTAATAAAATGGTCTATAGGCCAATTTTGGCTTATTCGACCACTATTAACTATTTGATTTAGTTAAAATATCAATATAAATGTTTGGTTAATTATCTTTTTGCAACTCCAAAAGGCTAAATTTCAAAAAGCTACTCCAAGCAACATTTTCAATTAGCTTTTTGAGAAAAGAAATTATACCAAACAGCTATCAACTAACAACTAATTTGCCAAACACTTTTCTACGATCAGCTAATGTTATCAACTATTTATACCCTCTAA
>VALG01000903.1:0-11941 GCA_009835305.1 Ipomoea purpurea
TCGGCCCCTAGCGCCTAACGCGGCCGATTACGCGATTTTACTCGTCAATTTCTGTCGAGTTAACCTGGCCGACTACCTTGCTAATTTTTTCATTTATATATATATAATTTTTTTTTTTGAAAATCATAGTTTTGATGTTATGGACTTATGAATTATCATTAATCAACTTATTTGGATGTGTTATTTGAATAAATATTGAAAACAACCTCATTAAAATTGTCAAACCTGCAAGTCTACCACTATTTTTTTGGCGCCGCCTAGCGCCGTGTAGATTCCGCTAGGCGCCGCCTAGACCGCTTAGGCGCTAGGCGCTGCCCAGGCGCCACTAGCGCCTAGCGCCTACTGCAACTATGTTTAGATGTGATAATTTTGCCAGCAAATTTAGATCGATTTTATATGGGTTTTGTACATGTACATGAGTATGAGATTTGAGTAGTTCATAATAATACACTAATTTAGATTTGATTCGAAAAGTGTTTGTAATGTTTGGATCTTAGCTTATTTGGAGAAGACGTGACCAAAAATGTTTTTATGGCAATGCAAACTTAAGCATAAGAGTATAATATAATTTATTATTTACAAAATTGAAAGCCAAGATTTCATAACTTCGGCAATTTATATCATGGACCATCCTAGGGTACAAAATTCATACTAGTATGATACAGAATTTCATAATACAAGACACAAAAAATCACAAACAAGACACATATATATGTTATGTATTTATTTTTTTAAAATTTGATGAGGTACATAATTTGTGTACATAGGCACAGAATTTCACAACACAAGACACATGAATTATAAACATAACACTAGTACAAAAACAGTCATTCGCGTCCAAAGTTGAGGTTCATTTGCGTCCGGAGTAGCTGGGACGAGCTGGCTCCGGACGCTGATTGTATATACAATCAGCGTCCGAAGCTACTTCTGACGCGAAAAACGATTAATCGCGTCCGAGTTTGAATAACTTCGGGGACGCGATTAATCCCATTCCACTGACTTTGCGCGTCCGAAGTTGGTCAAACTCCGGACGCGCAAAGTCTATAATCGCGTCCAAAGTTCTTCGACTTTGACGCGGATTAATCATCTTCTATTGATTAAAATGATTATTGCGCGTCAACAAGTTGAAGAACTTGGGACGCGAATTGTTGTATTTCTTTTTTATTTAATAATAATTTGTTTGAAGTAATTTCGCTTAGTTCTTGTGGGTTTCTAGAAGTTGTCTTTATGGTATATTTATGTTCATCCGACAACTGTTTTCTACATATTTTCTCTTATCATTCAGTTCATCTTCTGCAACTAATTAAACAGTTCTTAATTACATCATTACGGCAGTACAGCTTAGCCCTACTAATTGTTACTCCTTTTAATTATTATATACTCAGTTTATTACACTCAAAGTTTTCATTATTTGCAACACTTCAAAGTTTTTCAACACATTTAAATTTACACTACTTGACTTTCAATATATAAATTGACTATCTCTACTTCATTAATGCATCATTGATAATATTATAAGCTTTTTTAAATTACTAGTATTAATATTTTATGTATCCAACGAATTCATTAGTTCAATATAATTATATGCAATTCTTTCGGTTATGATAATTTATTTATGACTCATAATCTACGAATCTTCTCAATTTTGCTGTCTTTCTGAACATAGGTCTTTTTCGATTATTATAGAATATATCTACAAATAATTAATGATATATCATTAGTATATTAGTTTTTTTAATCCATTACTTATATATGTAATTAAACTTTTTATTATCTTTTATTATTAAATTTTTTTTTATCATTTACCATATCTAAATCATCCGAATCCTTCACTCATTGAGTCCATATTTCATTACTTTATGAATCATCACATTTAAAACTCGCATACTTTCCTGCATCCACTCCCCTCGGTTGTTGATTGTAACATCTAGAATTATAATTATGTTTATATTTAATTATTTATTTATATTGTTATATATAAAATATATAAAATTTATGGAATATGAATATATTGATTAAGATATTATTATATCTTTCTTTCAATGTGTAACCCATATCATTATCGTTTTTGTTTTTAGTGTTTTTTCCGCTCCTATTAAGTTTCAATTTCGATCGGTAATTTTTATGCTTCTTTTATTGATATTATATCAAATTCATTATATTAATTTATATGTTACTAAAGTGTGTTTAATAATTTCTTTCATATATTTCTTGTGTTCTTTTCTGTTTTTTTTTTTTAATGTTACATTTCTTTAAATATTAGTTTTTTACTTCAATCATTATTATTTAAAATGATTATATTTATTATAATTATCATAACATTTTTTTTTAATTATTATTTGTTCTTGTGTTGTGTATTTTTTTTTTGTGTTTCTGTATTAATGAATATTTTTCTTCTTTTTATTCTTTTATAATATACTAGTCATTGCAATTTGGTGTGTTTACCATATAATATAAGTATATACCTATGTGTGTGTGTGTGTGTGTGTGTGTGTGTGTTGTGGGTGTGGGTTGTGTGTGTGTGTGTGTGTGTGTGTGTGTGTGTGTGTGTTGTGTGTGTGTGTGTGTGTGTGTGTGTGTGTGTTGTAGTCTCTGTTATATGTCTCGCGGGATGTGTTCGTCGTGAATCGTGATGTGTGAATAAATTTGCCGGAAGTTGTGTGGTGTGTGTGTTGTGTGTGTGTACTTACACAGTTTCCAATGTGGCCTTAATCGCAAACTCGCGATCACTTAATGCAATGGAGTCTAATACATAGACTTTCTTAATCGAACAGAAATAACTAGAAGTATCCAATGATTCCTAAGACATTTAAATAAAATATGTTAAGTGTTATTCACAAATAATGCCACTAAGTTAAATAAATAATTAAAAATATAAAATTAGTTTTTCTTACTTTCATGGTATGGAGCTAAAATGATAGTGTCGATTCGTCTGTTCAACAAGGCATTCACAAGATATTTTGTGACCTTATCAATATCTGCAAGTACAGAGGTTAGCACAAATAGTCCTTGGCAGAGGAATCTCAATTGTATGAAGTCCAATTTTTGGAGCACATCCGACTAAGACATCTACAATATATATATAGATAATTAATTAAAATTGAACGACTAAAGACAAGTTTTTAATTTAAGAACATTATAAAAAATACTTACATTATGAATATTTGTAATATGGTCACATCAAGCCATCGCATAGTCAACAAGTCTTTAATATCTTGAAAACAACACGTGAATAAAATCACATCTTGATGATGGAAGATTGCCTCATCTAGATCCACGTTAATGTAATCTAAATCGAAAGGCAGGTTCTTAATAAGTCTTACCATTCTCTTATATTCATCTCCCAACTGCTGCATGTGTATCATCATCAACAAGAAGTTTTCGTATATGGGCAGCAGATTGATCACCACTTTCAAATGATTCATCATTCGGGTTTGTTTTGGGATTTTCCTATGAATCAAAAGTAAAAGACATAAATAACATTATTAGATCGAATATCAAATATTCAAAATATTAAAGATTATTCAATATTACCTTAAGTTTGTTGACTTGATCAATAGAATGGCAACTGCTCTGAGTTGGTGTGCCAACTTTTGGATTGTTTGTGCATTCTTCATCATAATGTTACAGTTTGAGATTGCATCAAAATCAAACTTGGGCTGCATATCTTCCATTGTTTCTTTTCTAATCTTTTCAGCCACTTTGTCATATATAGGGCTGGGCGCACTTCGGATTTCGGTTCGGTTTTTTTCGGTTTCGGTTTTTCCGTTTTTAAAAAATTAAAACCATTCGCGTTTAAAATAGAGTTCGTTCTCGGTTTCGGTTTGAAAATTCGGTTCAGCGTTTTCGGTTTCGGGTTCAGAATTCGAGTCGTTTTGGACGTCCACAAAATAAACGTTTCCTTTTTTTACTTGCCCGATTGTTCAGTTGGCTCACTTGAGTGCCACTTGAAAGTGTTTTTGTTGATGACATATAAAGAAGACATCCATCTTATATTATTTGAAAAAATAAGAATTATTGAAATGCCAAATTTGAGACTTACGAGTTACGACTTAGAGAGTTGATATCTGAGTACTTGAGGAGTATTAATAAATTATAATTATTATTAATATGTATATATAATACTGCATTTTGTACGAGTGATTAATGCGCGGAATTTAGCATAACATTAAAAAATTGATAAATGCAAATAATTACAAATTATGAGTTCAAATTATATTTCGCACAAATCCTTAAATTATTAAATTTTTAATCATCGTATTTGGAAAACTATAGAGGGATGAACAAAATTGATATTTTGTTTATTAATAATGTAAACAATTTTGATATAATTTATACTTTATTTTTACAATAAATAAAATAAAAATATATATAATACTAACTAGTAACCGGTCACATATATTGGTGCGTGTGCGTGCCTTATATTATATATATATATAACACATATATAATTTACTATTCATAGAATTTAATTAAAATATAATCAACAATTAAACTAATTTATATAATGATTTTAATAAAATGATAACTAAAGAATAGGAAAAAAGATATCATAGATAATTAGATATAGGTGTATGATAATAATGATAGAATTATGAAAGTTTTAGAATTAAATAATAACGGTGTTATAACAGTATAAGGGTATTTTAGTCTAACAATAATGTAGTAGGGATAATTTTGTCTATTACAATTGAAGTTTACAACATTTAATAAAACAATATATACTTTATTAATATACAAATGTAAATATTAACACAAATGTGCCTTTAGCTTAATGGGTAAATCTCTTAACTTTAAATTTGGTGGTTAAGTGTTCAAACCTCACTTAAGACATTTAATATATATTGTATATATAGTTATTATATATAAAAAATAAAATATAAAAAAAACCGATCGGTTCTTCGGTTCGGTTCGGGTTTTACCCGAACCGAACCGAAGAACCGATCAGGTTAGCCAAACCATAGACCGATCGGTCTTACGGTTTTGGGACCGAACCGAACCGAAGTGCTTCGGTTTGATTCGGTCCGGGTTACCCGAACCGAAATGCCCAGCCCTATTGTCATATATTCTCTTCTCCATATCACTAACTGAAACAAGCCCAGTTGAATTTCCACGACTTATGCTCTCCGGTTTACCAAACACATCCCGAATATTGGAGTACACTCCAACACCTCTCACATAGCCACCGTGCTCAGTGGTGCCAAGAACTGTTTGACAATATATCATTTTGCCTTTTGGGTTGGAATGAGCCTTGACTTATCTTCTTCACACTTCTCAACCTATATTTCAACACAAAAAAAAAGATTTAAAATTTACATGTTAGCTAGTAATCTCGTCAATAATATATATATTTAAAATATTTGTATTACTTACAATTTTATCCAACACTCCCTTCGTTTTTTTCATTGGGAATGTAATAACTTCCATCTTCAGATTTTTTAGATCGCGCTCGAACCCAATCCAAACTACGATCGGTAGATGATAAGGTCGAGGTAATAGCCGCACAAGAGATTGTGAAGACAATGGGTCGCACATCAACCACTCAGACTGCTTTCCAACATAGCCCGTAGACCCTAAATAGTGAGGATGCACATTTCGCGCTTGCAACTCCCTATACTTTTGACTGTTGGCCTAAAAATAAAAGTTATTATTTAATAATATACACGACAAAATAAATTGTATTATAATAAAAAAATCATATGCAAAATATTTAATCGAGAAAATATTAATAATAAATAAACTCATAACTTTTTAATGCGAGAGTTATACTTCAATTCACTCATCACTCAATTATACATTTTGAGGTCCCATCATTTTTTTCCCCTAAAGGATGGTGCTTCAATATTATGCAACATTTTCATGATTCTATTCTTAATGGAAATCAAAATCAAACATGCAACAAATTTCTATTACTGTCGTGGATCTCATTTCAAGTCATTCATGCTATTATTGTTTGTGGACCTCACATTTTTACATTATTCATTAGTCCAAACATTAGTAACAATTATTGAATTATTTTATTGGGTTGATTAAGCCATTAATTTAATTAATCTTACCCACAATCATCAAATCAAATTCATTTTGTATTAATTATTAGTTGACTTAAGCATTATTCTGATAGGTAATTATTAATTAGGCATTGTTGTTTCTAAAAGGTTGGACCCCGAACCCTAAGGGTCGACAGAGCATATTAGAGAATGTAAATCATGGTAACTCAATTGAGCATGAACCACAAAGGCTAAACCTTTGTTTACTGGCTTATTGCGCACAAGGAGCCCCCCTCATTTTGAGAGGTTGCTCCACACTAACGCTGGTGAGACTCGATTCCTGGTCATTCTTTTCAATTTTCACCTCTATGACCAGTTGAGCTGCCCATGCAAACATTAATTAATTAAGCATTATTCTTCTCCCAACAGGTTGAATCCCCAACCCCAACCCCCCCTCCCCAACACCTTGACTCGACAGAGCATTTGAGAGGATGTAAATCACGGTGATTCAATGACTCAATAAACATGATCAAATGTCGGTGCGCACAAAGGACCTGTCCACTTTGGGCGCATAATCCCACAGGACTATGTGATCTAATGGTACCCGGATTAGACTTCCATTTGGAAGGTTGTGAGTTCAAGTCTTAGTGGCGGCGTTATTGGCTCTTTGTGTTTACTACATTGTAGTAGAGCTAGTAGCATTCAAAAAATACTACATACATTATTCATTAGTCCAAACATTAGTAACAATTATTGGATTGATTAAGTCATTAATTTGATATGATTAATCTTACCCACAATCATTAAATCAAATTCATTTTGTATTAATTATTAGTTGACTAATTAAGTATTATTCTGATAGGTAATTATTAATTAAACATTATTCATTTCCCAAAAGGTTGAATTCTCAACTACAAATTTCACACTTCGGCTCGACGGAACATTTAGGAGAATGTAAATCACAGTAACTCAATGACTCAGTAGACATGACCAAATGTTGGTGCGCATAATATATCTACCACTTTAGACATAATCCACTGCCGCGCCGAAAATTTGAACCTTGGTCTCTCTCTCCCAAATTAAGTATTATTTTTTTATCATATTAATATGCATGTATTTTGTTATGTATAGATGGAGTATTTGTGGAAAAACAAAACGTAAAAATAAAACGTAAATGGGATTTTACCGTTTTACGGTAAAGCCATTGAAGTTTTTCATTCTTTTGTCCACTCTCCAAATTTGTCGACTCATTTTCAAAAGTTCTCAAAATTTGTTAGTACTCTCTTTAATTCATTAATCAAGAGGTCCAACACAACTCTAATGAACTTCTTTGTGAGGACAATTCTAAAAAAAATTCGAGTTCAATTCCAAATCTCGAGGATCAATTGGGAGATTCAATTAAACCTTTTGGGGAACAATACAATTTACAAAGATATAATTGTGTTATCTTTTATGCCACAAAGATAACATAATATACAAAGATATTCATAATATTGATCCTAACCCTTTTTTAGCGGGCACCCTGAGCTAATAATTCAACACATTGTCTTACTAAATTATTGTTATATGCAATGCAGATGGAATGATTATTATTAATTAATTAATTAATTATTCCATAATCAATATATATTATGTGAAAAAGCCGAAATGATATAAATAATGTACTATTTGAGATGCAATCAAATGGATTTGTTGGGTAATTATTAGGAAACACGTTTTAACGGCAAGAGGACAAGAAAACACAACATTACCCTCACGACAAAACTTGACCACTGTTTCTCCAGTCATTTTTGTTCAGTCACAATAATTCGTTTAAATTAATATTAATTTCACATAATTTAGAATAAAAATTAATATTGAAATTTAATAAAACATTTATTTATCAACTGATTATTGATGTGGCCGCATTAAATAAATAAATAAAAGGATTTGATAATTGGTTGGTGTATGGGCCGAATATGTAAATTAGGTCATTGTCTATACAGCAGGGTGGCACGGGAGCCGCGGAGTGTTATGATGTGCATCCGTATGCACCATGCATAGTGCACATGGATGTAAAACATAGTCGTTTCGACGTGTCGATTTAGAAAAAAATCATAACTTCATAATGTGATTTTAATTGTTATATGGTTGCAAAGTTGCAGTAACACCATCCATTTATTGAACTTCATACACTATAAATGCAGAATGTGCATAGATGACACCATGCATGAATTACACATCGCATACGTTCAATAGATTTAAATCTCAGAATTGCATAACGTAAACACCTTAATTTCATAACTAAAAATTCAGGGGATGAATGAACTATGAAAAGTTCAGGATATGAATGAACAACATAATGCTATTGCTGGAATCGAAACTGTTTTTTTTTAAGTGGGATGCGCATTTTTAGTCAAAACGAGTAGTTTTTGCATCCGTGTGCATGCATGGTGCACACGGATGCATAGCATAAATTTGCCGGTGGCACCCACTCCTTCATAGTAGGCATGATTTGGATTTGTTCTCAACTAAAATTTATCGAACAGTTAATTTAGTAACTGCAAGATTTTAAATTTGACTCTCTAAAGAATGTCTATAAATCAGATGATCTTTTAAGTTTGAGTCGGTCAGCTATCATAGGGGAAAGCTTACCTCTTTGTGGGTCACAATGCCTTTCTAGAAAATCACAAAGCGAGTTTCATCTACTACAATACATTTTCGGATAACGAATGTAAACTTTTTTGTAAATCAAAGAGACATCATTTAGATGCAGGGTTGCAAAAATCCCGCCTAGGCACCGAGTAATCGCCGCCTAGGCGCTAGGCGCCCCTAAGCCGTGGGATTTACCCCTAGGCTCCCCGCCTAGGAGAGCCGGCCGCCTAGCGCCTTAATTCGGCCGCCTAGCGCCCTAACGTCGGCCGATTAAGCGAGTTTATCGTCAATTTCCTGTCGAGTGTAACCTGCCGAGCTTGACTTGCTAATTTTTTCATTTTATATATATAGTAATTTTTTTTTTTTGAAAATCATTAGTTGATGTTAGACTTAGTGAATTTCATGTAATTCACTTATTTTGATGTGTTATTTGAATAAATATTGAATACACTCGATCTAAGAATTGTCAAGGACTGCAAGTCTACCACTGTATTTTTTTTTTTTGGCGCCCGCCTAGGACGTGTAGTATTTCCGCCTAAGGGCGACCGCCGGTAGAACCGGGTGGTTAAGGCGCTAGCGCTTAGGTTGGTCCGTTGAGTTCAGCAAGCGCCCGAACTACGCGCGCTAGCGCTGCTCACTGCAACTTATGGTTTAAAGGATATTGAATTGTAATTTTGTGGACAAGCAATATTTAATCTGATTATTTTATATGTGGTAGTTGGTACATGCTAGCATGAGTATTGAGATTTGAGTATCTCATACTAATAACTAATTTAGATTTTGGATTCGAAAAGTGTTTGTTGAATGTTTTGACTTCTTAGCTTATTTGGAGAAGAACGTGACCCAAAAAATGTTTTATGGCAATTGCCAAACTTAAGCATAAGAGCATATTGAATCATAAATTCTATTGATTTACAACATTGAAAGCCAAGATTCATGAACTTCGCAATTTAATCAACTGGACCATCCTAGGGTACAAAATTCATACGTAATATTGATACAGAATTTCATAATACAACACAAAAAATCACAACACAAGACACAATATATATGTCTATGTATTTATTAGTTTTTAAAATTTGATTGAGGTACGTAATTTGTGTACAATAGGCACAGAATTTCACAACAACAAGACAATGAATCATAACATAACCACTAGTACAAAACAGTCATTCGCGTCCAATCTTTTGATGATTCATATTGTTGCGTCCGGAGTACTGGGCGCAGCTGGCGGGGACGCTGAATTGTATATACAATCAGAAGTCCCGAAGCTACTTCGGATCGCGAAAAGAAAGATTATCGACGTCCGAGTTGTGAGTTGAGATAACGTTCGGATCTGCGATTAATCCATTCCACTGACTTTTGCGCGTCCGAGCAGTTTGTCAAACTCCGGACGCGAAGAGTCGTATAATGCGCGTCCAAGAGTTCTTCGACTTTGTGGACGCGGTTAAGGGGCATCTTCTATTGATTAAAATGGATTATTCGCGTCAA
Source organism: Ipomoea purpurea (assembly GCA_009835305.1). Taxonomy (NCBI): domain Eukaryota; kingdom Viridiplantae; phylum Streptophyta; class Magnoliopsida; order Solanales; family Convolvulaceae; genus Ipomoea; species Ipomoea purpurea. The sequence continues at coordinate 10,113 of VALG01000903.1, forward strand.
AAAGTTGAATGAACGTTTGGGACGCGCAATTGTTGTATTTTTTTTTTATTAATAAAAGTTTTGTTAAAGTAATTCCAGTTTTTTTCATGTAGCAGGAAAGATATATGGTATGTTGTCATCCCACGGTTTAACATGGCACGCCACAACACGTGACATACCACTTTCAACGCTTTCAACGTGAATAGAAGTTCAGAGTACATCGATTACGGCAACGACTTTAGCCCTACTGAAAGTTGTAACTCCAATGACATAGATTGCCAAGACACTTCAAAGTTTTCGACCATTCAATCACAGTTTTGTGAGCACGTAAAGTTTTCAATACATATCATTGCCCAACACGTCAGGAAGTTTTCAACACATTTAAGATTACAGCTACTTGACTTTCAAAAAAAAACTACACTACTCGTCAACACTTATGGTAAGTAGCTAAACCTAGATACGATAAGGTACCAGACAGATTCATAGTTCAAAAATGTTATAGTGCATTCTTCCGGTAAAATTTTAGACAAATCTTAGCGAACCTCATCAATTTTGCGATTCTGAACAAAGGCTTTCGACTTAAAGAATAATTCCTACAAAATTTAGAGAATAAGCAAGTAATTAGTTTAACCAATTACTAAAGTGTAATAAAACTATTTTAGCTTTTATAAATTTACATACCATATCTACAGATCATCCGAATCCCCAACCATTGAGTGCATATTTCATACATGAAATTCTATCATCACATAATACCCGCCACTCCCACAACCCGGGTTGTTGAGTTGTACACTAGAAAATATTTGTAGTATATATTAATTGATGTTTTAAACAATAAAAATATGATATGAATATGAAAATATATATACTCCAGAATGTGAACCCAATCAATCGTTGTTCTTTTAAGGTCTTTCCCTCCTAAAGTTTCAACCGTTCGAATGCTTCTATAATATACAATCATGAAATAATTTATAAACAAACGTGGTTTAATAATTCTCAAAAATAAATATATATATGTATATATATTTTGTTATGTGTGTTGTTGTTGTGTGGGGTGTGTTGTGTGTTTGTGTGTGTGTGTGTGTGTGTGTGTGTGTGTAGTGTGTGTGTGTTGTGTGTGTGGAGTGTGTGGTTGGTGTGTGTGTGTGTGTTGGTGTGTGTGTGTGTGTGGTTGTGTGTGTTGTGTGTGTGTGTGTACTTTACCATCTAATTCAGAAGAACTGCTTGGCCTTAATCGCAAACTCGCGATCTCGATAATGAAAAATGGAGTCTAATAACAATAGATCTTTTCATAATGAACGAGAATAACTAGAGAAGTTATCCAATGACTTCCTAAACTGTTTTGGGAGTTTGTTGTGGGTTTTTGTGTGTTGGGTTTCGATGATATGGACTGAGGATATTTTGCACCTAGAGTGTGGGTTCATGTTGATTTTGTAGTTGGGTGGATGGATTGTTGGTAATTTTTTTCTGATATTTGGGGATATGTGTGAAGGGTTTGTGACGGTGGGGGAGGGATTGACGTCTGAGTGGTGACCATTGTTTGAGGGGCGAGGGTTGGGGTCGGGTGACACAGGAGAGGATGAGTAGAAATGAAGGACCCACATTTAAATAAATATGTTTAAGTGTTGATTCACAATAATGCCAGCTAAGTTAATATATAATAAAAGAATATAAACATTAGTTTTCTTAACTCTTTCATGGTATGGAGCTAAATGAACGTGGTCGATCGTCTGTTCAACCCAAGGGCATTCACAAGATATTTGTGACATTATCAATATATCTGCAAGTACAGAGGTAGCACAAATAGTCCTTGGGCAGAGGAATCACAATTGTATGAAGTCAATTTTGGA
>VALG01000912.1:0-12274 GCA_009835305.1 Ipomoea purpurea
TGAAAGCCCAGTAGGTTAAAGATATCTACACAAAGTCATACATATTAATCTGCTTTCATTATATTTATCTCTTAAGAGGGGGATTTAATTCTGAGCTGCACAGTTTGTACCTGGGTCAGCTGAAGCTTTACTCGAAGATTGTTATGGGCATGCACGGTTCAGTTCTGAGTAGGTGTTATGAATGTGTGTGGTAGTAACGGCTGATAGCCATTTGTACTTACCTATTGTATAACTTTTTGGTGAACATCTATAATGGATTGGGCAGACGTGGCTTCCCTGTAGAATGTAGGAGAAGCGCTCCAAACTGCGTAACAATTTCCTTGTGTTCCTGTTTTATATTTATGCTTTTAAATTCCATTAAATTTATAATTGATAAATTACCTAATTAATGGATATGATTGTTAACTTAATATAAAAAAAGTAGAATCCTAAGTTTCATCTTGCATTCAAAAATCACGGCGCAATTTCAAAAAAACTATTATCAATAACATATGTCTACTGCAAAAAAAAAAAAAAAAAGCAATTGAAAAACCACAAGTCTACTTTAATGCAAGTCTAGTGTATTAAGTCTATTCCATAAAAAAATCCACAAGAGTTATGTTTTTTGAGTGGTTAATAACATCATTTTTATGTCATTTAAACATAATAATATATATATATATATATATATATATATATATATATATATATATATAATTATATACTATTTGTTGATAGATGACTAAAAATGAATGTCACATATAACATGTAAGACTATAAAAAGAAAAAGAAAAAAAACTCCCTTAGATTGAATAAAAAAATGTCATTGTATTCAACCCATCTAAACGATTTTGTAACAGATGACAAAAATGATCGTGCCACAATAAACTAGCACAAAACTAAAATGTTTTGAAAAAAAAAATGACTAAATGAATTGTCACCTATAAATCTAAAACGTACCAATAATAGAATTAATTCAATTCAGATTGTCGTGATAACTTTGTTCGCACAAGGCTCCTCACTATTGCTGGTGAGACTCAATCCTTAGTCATTCTTCTAAAGTTTCACCTCTATGACCAGTTGAGTTGTCCATACAGGCTAACCATTCATGTTGTCTAATGAGATTTTTTTTTTTTTGAAAGTTATGACGGTTCTTTTTTGACTCATGATAAGAAGCTGTCTAATGAGATGTTTTTTTTTTTTTTTTTTTTTTTTGAAAGCTACTGACTCTATTACATTGTAGTATTTATTCATCTATACTTTCTCAACCTAATGCAGTCAACACCGCCTCTACTGAGGCTCAATCTCATGACCTCCCATATGGGAGAGTGACTACATGACATCTGAACACAAAGTGATTGGCTGTATGTTCTTGATTTACCTAATTTAGTGATATTAAATTAGGTAATAAGACAGGGTTAGTTTGTACATGAAGTGGTGTACTAGAGAAAACAACAAGAACGAGTGAAAGGTCAATTCTTTGGGACCCTAAGGAAGTTGCATTGCAACTTCCAAATTTTCAAAAAGCTGTGAGGTTATCGCTTTACGTCTTCCTCGCAGCTTCATAGAAATTCTCCTTCATAAGGTAATATACTTCGATATTTTAAATGAATAATAATTCAAATATATTTGTCTTAAATAAAATTATTTCGAGATTGTTTATCAGTGGAGTGGATGTGATATTGACTTTTTGTGCTTCAGGTTGAAAAAATAGTTATGAACAGATACTGCTGTAATAGAGTTAATAATACTCAACAAATCTAGCAAAAAGGATGTTATATATTTTATAATTTATTTATATATATACTTTTTATATTTATTTTATTGTTTACATATTAATATTTTCATACACGATCAACTTTTTTTGAAAGAAACACAAACAAACATTTAATTAGCTGTGCTAAAAGTTAACTTAGCAAGAGTAAGTTGACTAAGTTCTACATTTAGGGCTAGCTATGAGATGGAGAAATTGTTGGGTGGAGCTTGAAAGTCTTTGAGCTAAGACCAGCGTGACACTATTTTTTTGAAAATGTGGCACTGGCTCGTCAATATGTATAAAGAAATAAATTTACACTTTTACTATTAAGTATTCGAGTATAACTTTTTGATGTATGTAATAATAATAAAGGTTTGATCCTAAGACAAACTAACTTTAGAGAATTTTGAAATTTGGGATAGTGTGTTACAAGACTTAATATATAATTTGTGATTGTACAATTTGGAATAATATTTCTCAATGGGTCACCCATCCTGTGACGACGGTAAGTCAAGCACGTTTAATTAACACAATTACTTTTCAGTGATCACCCATCCTGTAATCGGTGTAAGTCTATAAGTCAAGCACACTCAACTATCTAGTTGTTATATATATCCTACTTAAAACCATTGGTGATAAGTGAATGAACATTAATTATTTAACTATATTCTGGTAAGCCACAACCTCACGTCTTAAATCGAGGAGGAACTGAACTTGGCCACCAACGAGGTAAGACGTCCAACAAATATAAATTACTACAAATTAAAATGAATTTCGAATTTTAATTTGTTTATTTGAATAATGATGCTTTGATCATATACTTCAATAATGGAATTCAATGTAATCTTCCCAACGGCAAACCCCATGCTTTACTTTTCCTCTATATAAAGTTGAGACAATCCATGAACTTCATGACCACCTAAAATCACAACAACGATCGCGACAACAAATCAATAGTAATACGTACGTTGTTAAACTTCTTTCTTTCGATCCATCCCATAGATATATGGATGCCGTTAAGAGTCTCAAATCATCCAGCGCCCGCATTATTAGTTTGAACATACCAATACCGCCGATATTTTCAAGTTTAAGCTCGCCAAGAACTCCGACCAAGTCTCCGGCGAACAGCATTAGTCCGCCTCGCCGGAGCTCCAGCGCAGAGACGGCGAGTTCAGGGAAGTTTTCAAGCGGTTCGATACGGACAACGATGGGCGAATCTCTGCGTACGAGCTAAGAGCCTATTTCGGGTCGGTAGGGGAGCACATGTCGCACGAGGAAGCGGAGGCGGCGATCGGCGCCCTCGACGGCGACGGCGACGGCTTGATTGACTTTCAGGACTTCTTGAAGCTGATGCACGGCGACGGGGAGGAGGACGGTGACCTCAAGGCGGCGTTTGAGATGTTCGAGTTCGGGAAAGGCTCCGGCCGGATAACTCCCAAGAGCTTGCAGAAGGTGCTGAATTGGTTAGGGGAACCTAAGTCGTACGAGGAGTGTGTTACCATGATTAAGGTTTATGATATTGACGGCAATGGAGAGCTTGACTTCCATGAATTCCGGCAAATGATGGCTGCTTAACTACATAAAATCATCTATTTTCTTGTCTTAAATATTGTTATGAACTAGTCAACTAAACTCGTGCCGGCAGGTATCCAGATTTCTGATCAGCTGGTATGTATTCAAATCAAGCAGACAAGGTTTGGTTAAATGATAATTATATGATTATTTGTATAGTTTGAAGAAGAAGTATGTAATTATATCATTATTTTTGTGTGTGAGTGTGTCTATTTTTGTGTATGGTACTCTAAAATTGGTATTTAATCTATTTATTTGAAATTTTTATTTTCTTCACCATATTGCCCATTTTTTGTATGGTGTGAAGAAGATGTAATTATATCATTAATTTTGTGTTTGAGTGTGTCTATTATTTATGTGTATCGTACTCTAAAATTGGTGTTTAAACAGTTTGTTTGAAACATTTTATTTTCTTCACCATATTGCCCATTTTTAATTCATCTACCATGAATTATACATTATGAGTGAAAATTAATGTTAATAGTATCTTTGTCTAGCAAACTCATGGCGGCCCTCATCAAGACGATCGAACGAACTTCAATGGAATTTCAACGTTCATCATGACTATCTTAAACTTTCTTGCATAAGGTGTTGGTCCACATAACTTAATTATTTTCAGTATTTTCATCTCTGAGACCAACAAAAAACAAAAAAACAAAAAAAAAAAAAAAAAAAAACAAAAAAAATCATGTCCAAACTATTGTTGAATGAATAGGTTTTATATTTTGCAAGTTCTATTTTAAAGAGTACTTCAAGGTTGCGTTTGTGACAATATATATATGACATTTATTTTAGTACTGACTTTTGTCATGTGCTATACATGTATACATTTATGATATTACTAGTTTTTCACGCGTATTGCGCAAATGCAATAATACATTATACCTAATGTTTATTTTTAAATAAGTACTTCAAGTATATCAATACAAGAATATATATTAAATGTTCATGCATAGATAATTTAATGTTAAATTTGTTTATTTAAATCGGTAATTTAAAGTATATGAATGCAATATAATATAGAAGAGATTGATTATAATTGTCACTAAAATAAATATTTGCAACTTTGTAAAAACGCTAGTCAAAATAAATACTACTTTTGGTTTGATTTTCTCTAAGTCTTCTTACTTCTTCTTTTTTTTTTTTGGGAAATATTGTCATTGTCTTCACCTTCGACACTTGTCATCTTCTTTTTTATTTGGTGTCATGTGCAATTGAGTTACTGAAGGTAGAGCATAGAGGGCAGCATCATGCAATAGATTATGGTGTAGGAAACTATGAATTTGCCTTGTTGTGTATATGATTAGGATCTTAGTTATACTATCAACTCTTGATCTTGCAAGCGTATTTTGATATTTGACAGAGATAGTTTCCCCTCTACATGTTTCATGTGTTGTGATATGTGTGTCGTAGAGTCTCATGTGAAAGTATATATTGAACAAAATATTAATATTTATTATATTTGTAAAAGATTTATGAGTAGTACCTCTTGTTCTAATTTCATAACTTGTTTACTTGATAGTAACAACAATAATAACTCTACAAATAGTTCAAATACTGATTTATCGTAACCCATTAAAAATTCTTATATTAGTCTTTTCTTAATTTACTAAAAAAAACTAATAACATATTTATAATTTTAAAATAAATTATAAGTTCTGAAATAAGCTCCCAATTAACCATGCTTATATCATAGTCCTCACACGCAAATTATTATGTAGACTCGTGTCTATAAATACATAATTTATATATTGAATGTTCACAATTTGTATATACTAAAATTCACAATTTACATACTGAATGTTCACAATTTACATATTGAATGTTCATAATTTATATACTAAATGTTGACAATTTACATATTGAATGTCCACAATTCAAATTGTGAACATTCAGTATGTAAATTGTCAACATTCAATATATAATTATGTATTTTAATTTGAGTTTACCTTGCAAGGTGGACCCAAATTCATGGCATAAACTATTGATAGTAATGTCTAGTGGGCTCTTATCTAGTACTTTACAACTTTGGACAATTATGCCAAACTTCAGGATCTACCGAATTTTGGGCTTTTTAGAGTCTACAAGCGAAGGGTTAGCATTATATATATTCTTCTTGGCAAATTTTTTCGTGGGCCATGGTTCACGTAGCAACATAAATCAAATAGAAAAACGATGTTTTTTTGAAACACAATATCTGTTTATATACTTTCTCAACCTAATGAAACACAAAGAACTAATAACTGAGACTCGAATTTATAACCTTCTAAATGGAAGTCCAACCTGGGTACCATTAAATCACATAGTTTTGATAATTTCTTTTCTATGAAATTTCAATTTCATTTTTTCTCAAATATTTTTCGTGAATCAAACAAGATTAGAGGATATAGCAAAAATTAAATTTTAAATTTAAAGTTAGAACACATTATAATTTGGCATGGTAGCTGATATTTTTTTTTGAAGCAAGTAGTGATGTGTCGTAGTTGAAATGCAGAGTAGCATGACAAAAGCCCAGTCAAAAAGTATTATTTGTGATTCCGCGTAATGTGTTCAATTTGCTTTCCCTGTTTTTGCGCGTTGGTACAACTTGATCCGCAATGGTCAAAGTCAATGTCATCTTCCTACCACTTTTATTATTATTATTATTATTATTATTATTATTATTATTATTATTATTAGGTGATCACAACTTAGTGAATAATCCTGGACTCATCACTCATAAGATCTCATCCCTAGAACTGTAAAAATTTAATACATATCTTTCACTTGAGTTTTTTTTTTTTTTTTTTTTTCAATGAGACTTGAAGAACCACTATTCTAAGCCCAGAGGTTATTATTATTTATTATTGAGTAATGGTAGGCCATTCTTCTTAAATTTTTCTCTCAAATTTTCCTACTGATGTGATCTAATTGGGTTATTTAATGTCAAAAAATATGTTAAAGAGATCAATGAATTTATTGTTTTTGTGCAATTTAGTCACTAAAATTTTAAAAGAAATTGTAAGTAAACAAATAAACAAGTAAAATATGTACAATTGAAACATTTTTCAACGTTCTCTCCTTCTAAGTTTTAATGTACACTTTTAGAGAATGATATTTTGTATCTTTTTTCAGCATATATATTTTTATAACTTACCTTATTATGAAGAAAAAATTTTCTTAATAAACTTAGGAAAAATGATGGTATGAATTTTCTTGACAGCGAAAGGTGTAGTAAGACATTTGCAGTTGTTCGGAAATCAAACATACGAAATTTCACAGAACATTTTTGAATGTTTCTCCCATTGCCGTTGGAATAATTCTCAAGTCAACGCGCCCCCCAATTTTCCATGTCCAAACCAAATTGTACAGTTTTTCTTCATTCAATTCAATTCAATTCAGACTTCTCAAAACTCCCATTCTTGGGTTTCTGGGTTTGAGCTTACATATTCTTATCCTCTCTCTCTCTCCATTCGAACAATCTAAGCTCATCCTCCATTACAACACACCCAAAATGATGAACAATTTACATTGGATCTGTTTCTTGGCTGCCCTGATTTCTGGGTCCTCGTTGATCGAAGCCCAGCAGCCATATATCCGCAAGGATACAGGGTGTATTGGTAGCTTAGCTGTTTCCAATTCACTTCCGCCTTTGGGTACCACTGCAATGGCGTTAACCGGAGCTGCCAGGCCTACCTGACCTTCGCGTCTCAGCCGCCGTACGATTCCGTCGCCGCCATCTCCACCCTTCTCGGAGCTGACCCGGTAAAGCTCTCAAACCTCAATTCAGTGTCGGAAAACGCAACCTTTGAGGCAAACAAGGTGGTTCTTGTCCCTGTCACCTGTTCTTGCGCCGGCCAGTTCTATCAGGCCAATGGATCCTACGCTCTTAGGGCAGGCGATACTTATACGTCTATTGAACTTAGCCCTTTAGAAGGCTTGTCTACTTGCCGTGCTCTCCGATCTGAGAAACTAATATCCCCGAAACTGATTTGGTTCCTGGGTTGAGAATCAATGTTCCTGTAAGGTGTGCTTGTCCGACCAAGAACCAGAGTGATGATGGAGTTAAAGTTCTTGTTGAGTTACATGATTGAATCGGCGAGAATATGTTTCCCTTAATCAGTGAAAATTTGGGCGGATACTGAGAAAACTCTAGCCGCAAATGGGCTATCCGATCAGGATACAGTCATATACCCAAACACTACCCTTCTGGTTCCACTTCAATCCCCAGCCATCTATTACCCAGATTGCAGCTCAGTCTCCACCGCCGCCGCCGCCACCACCACCACCGCCGCCGCCACCTGTGGGTAAAAGCTCAAGCAAGACCTGGAAATATGTCCTTGGCGGGTGTTCTTGGAGGACTTGGTTGTTTGGACGAATTGTAGGAGGGGTTGTTTCTTGCTTTGCATCCGGAAAAGGGAGAAGAGAGCTGAACCGGAGATGGTGACGAAGAGTTTTGAGGCAGTTGAGAAGCCATTGAAGAAGAAATTGGATGAGGAAATGGGGTTTGTCCTATGGGAGTGTATCTGAATTGGTACAATCTGTGAAGATGTACACTTTTGAAGAGATCAAATCTGCAACAGAGAATTTCAGTCCCAGTTGTTTGATCCGGGATCGGTTTATCGTGGCACAATCAATGGGGATTTTGCAGCAATCAAGAAAATAAATGGGGATGTATCCAAGGAAATTAATCTGTTGAGCAAAATCAACCATTTCAACCTCATTAGCCTCTCCGGGATTTGCTTCAACGATGCGCGACTGGTATCCGTGTTGACGTATGCTGAAACGGGGCGTTGAGCGATACCATCCACCCCGAAAATCAATAAAGCGGAACCATCCACCCCGAAATGGCAATGATTCGACCAAGCCGCCTTTGACATGGGGCACAAAGGGTAAAATCGGGTTGGATGTAGCCACCGCCTTAACTACCTCCACAGCTACACTTCCCCTCCCCACGTCCACAAGGACTTAAAAGCCAGCAACGTTCTCCTCGACAGCAACTCGAGAGCCAAAATCACAAACTTTGGCTATCAATGGTCTGCAGATGCACAAGAAGGCGAGTTCGCCTTGACAAGGCACACTAGTCGGGACGAAAGGCTACATGGGCTCCCGAGTATCTGTACCACAGGTTTGGTTTCCCCGAAGCTAGACGTGTATGCTTTCGGGGTCCTCGACCCGCTCGAGATACCTCACCCGGGAAAGACATTGCTCACTTCAAGAACAACGACAAATCCGCCTCTCAGAACTCCTCGTCCCCGTGCTCGAAGGAGGAAACCGGAAAACAACACTTGACCAGTTTCCTGGATCCTAGTCTGCAAGGGAGTTATCCTGCATGTTGCCGGCCGTCTTTGGTGAGATTGATCGATATTTGCATCAAGAAAGACGCTTCGAGTGCGCCCCAACATGGATGAAATTGTTAGGTGATTTCTCATAGCCATGACTACACATCCTCTTGGGAGCCTTTCCCATTCAACCACAACTAATATTATTATTCATACTTATATTTATACATGTAAAATTATAGTGAGTACTGTTGAAGTAAATAATCATTCTGGTGATGATATTTTGAGAACAATCCTATGAATCATGGGGGTGCTGATTTTGATTGTGTGAATTAAATTCCTATGATTAATGCTAATTGATTATGTACAATATATAGTGATCTGAATTCTGAATTCTCCAATCAAAACTAAGCTCATAAGTCACTAAACCAAACCGAATTGGCGTTGGCCGGCCTCCTTTTCAGGCTCATTTTTGAGATTACATTTTGCACCCTGGCCATGTGCGAGAGAGGAGCCTCTATGTTAATACAATTTTGCTATACCTTACAAATGCATCTTTTATAGTCAATAGAGCCGCTCTCGCAAACCCACCTTTCCAAACAAAGGGGAAAAAGACCTACTTTAAGGTAAAGACTACCTTTAAGTATTTCCACCCTTCATTTTTCAACCTTAAAACTGGGTCTACTTTCGAGAAGCAATTGCTTATTCACCAAAATTATCCGTTTTAAGCGTACAATATTCACGATCTCTCTCGTCCTCACCTATGAAGAATTTGAATTCAGTTTGACGCGGTCAAAATCGGGAGTGAACTCCGACTAATATTTGTCCACCAAATAGCCAATTTTCATGTTATTTTTTTTTCAGCTATTTTTATCCACAAAAAGTTTCCCAACAATTAGTTGCCGAAACATTCTTTATAGCTTGCTGGAATTGTGCGCAAAATAGAGCCTGATCGCACTGCGTAAGAACAAGAAGAAAAACTAAAGAGACTTCATAGGATCTTATCTTTTGTCTTTAAATCTTATCTTATTGTACTAGTGTGCTAGAAGTTTGAAAGACATTCAAAATTTTGTTAAACTTAATAAGATATATCATCTTAGAAAGACTAGTAAAAAGATATATATATTCTACGAGATATATCTATAATAAAAAAAAGAAAGTCTCCTCGGTTGAAAAAAACCTAGACAGTACAGTTCTTTTTTTTTTTTTCTTTTTGATAATGAACGTTCTAGTTCCTATCAATCCAAAATTTCTACTAAAAATTCTTTGTGGTTTACATGACTTTCTAAACTCCCTTTCTTTTTATAAACCAACTACCAAAGTATAAATATTACGGGAAGAGCTTTCAATTATTATCAAAAGTAGTAAATTTGATTCCTCAATGCCTAAACTCGTCACCATATGTAATATCACTGCTGGAAAATGGTATTTTTCCGTCCACTTTTCACGACCACTAGAAAGGTGGAGCGTAAATTAATTATTCTTTACTAAATTACGTGACCACCTATTGAATGGTCGGAATTTCGGACAGTATTTCCGATCACTCTCAAATGGTGGTCGAAATTATATGACCTTTATTTTTTAATTTGCCGACTTTGACGAGTTCCTAAGGTCGGAAGTCTTGACAAAACTGGACTCCAATAATAAATAAATTTTAATATAAAAGGAGCCCTCCAAAAATAATTGACACACTGGACTCCAAAGGTTTTAAATATAAAAAGAGTTAGTCTTGACGTTAATAAATAAATTGACGCACGCACTACCCTCCAAGAGCATTTCGATCTCTTTGACGAGACGGCGACACACTGCCGACACCGGCCTCCAAATGTTCTCTCAGCTTCATCCCCAACCGTCGCACCTCAAGCTAATGCTGTGGAGTCATCGCCATCCTCAACCGAGTCATCGCCATCTTCAAGCTAAAGCTACGGAGTCGCACATCGTCATCCTCATCCTCATCCTCATTCTCAACGAAAAGGTATCACCATTTTAGTCTCTGTTTAGGGTTTAAGGCTTATAAATCTTATTTCAACTGCATCTTCTTCTTTTTTCTTTGATATTTCTGAGTAGATATAGATGGATTTGTAGGTTTACATATTAAGAAATATATAATACTCTCTCTGATTGCAGTTAGATCAACTACCTGGTATATTGAACTTGTGTTCGTTAATTACCTGTGTTTGATTAATATTCGACTTGCTTAGCATTTTGATTTGTTAAATTTAACTTAGCATTTTGATTAAGAAAAAACATTAAAGTTAAATTTGCAGTTAGATCAACTACCTGGTATATTGAATTATGTATATAGCTTTTCTATTGCTTTATTTATTATTTATTTTTTATAAATAATTGTTAATTATCTCTCATATTGGATAGCATTTTGAACATTTGATATATATATGAGGTTGGTCTGTTGTTTTTCACTCTTTGCAAGATCTTGTTTGTTTGGGTGATCTTTTCATTTAATTGTTTTGCTTGTTTGAATTTGTTGCCATTTTCACTGCTAGATATTCCTAGTGTTATTCATCAATGAATAAATGATAGTGCTGTCATTGTTTTAATGTGGGTTGCAGTACATTTTCTTTTTACTTCTTTGGATTTAGATCTCTATATTCTTTTATTTTTCTCTCAGTTTCTGCACCAACTTATGTGTTGGCTTTGTTGTAGTCATATGGACTATGCAGGGTTTAGTAGAGCATGCTTTTTGAGATTATTTACACAGTACTTTATAGATCATTGGGTTCTTTTGATTTAGTGACAGGGCAAATCCTTAAGTTAATAAAATTTCATATATAGTGACAGGCAAATCCTTCTGTGCATGATTGATAGAGGGGTTAAGATTTAAGAAGAACATATACTGGGCTTTCGTTGATATCCATCAGCTGTGTTAATAGAACATTTGTTAATATGACTTAACATAAAATTCTGAAGTTAGAAATTTTACGTTCCTAATTCCTAGGGTACAAGTTAAAATGAGAGTATCTCCATCATCTGTGACACAATTCCATTAATATTTGCATAGGGGTTCTTTACATTTTTGAAGCTCAGTGAGCATATCCTGAATGCACCCATGTTAAGCAAAAATGTCAGAAAGACCATATTCTATAAATCTAACTACTGCTATTCCTTTTCCAACCTTTTTTCTATCACTGTAAATACTTCTATATATCTGGAATTATAGAGCTGTGTTTGAGTTTCACTAAACTGCCCAAGGATCCATTGGATGCCAATTAAGATACGGTATCCAAAATATAGTTATCCCTAACAAGTTAAGAGATGCAGGACTTAAAACTCAACCAATGAATAACAAAAATCAAAATAAAATAAAAACTTGAGAATTAAATTTAACATATACTAACAGAACTTATTATAAGTATGATAGAAAACTCACAGCTTTGGTGTGCAACTGTGCATATCTGTCTCCTTGACACGAATGTCAACAACATGGAAAAACTTCAGTTGTGACTGTTAAGCTCTTACTAAATACAAACATATGAGAAGAAAAAGAGAAGATATCATAAGGTAATTATAACTCTGAACTAGCTATTATTTTATTGAAGAAAAACAAATCAATTGAGGATCTTCTATGGAGGGAAGAAAAATGTGGACAGCGCGAGATTTGGAACATCAAGATTTTGAGGTATATTTGTTTTGACATTTTTGTGGCATCATGACATTTTTTGTAGTTGGTTGATGAAACTTTTAAATT
>VALG01000913.1:6582-25165 GCA_009835305.1 Ipomoea purpurea
GGAATATACCTCGCACCGTTATAGCTCTTAATAACCATATACGAAAAGTTGACTAGGGTGAAGAGAAAATTTGTATGATGCGTCGTCTCCAATTCTGATACCAATTCGTTACTTTCAAGTTAACTTACCAAAATGGTCCTTAACTAGGCGGCTAAGGTGCGCGTGCGTTTCCGTCGAGGTATCAGAATCAATCGGGGAGCAAACGGGTCAGGCCAGGAGCCCGCTGGGTTTGACTTTACTTTATCTACAAACTTGGGGCGTTCTTCCAGGAGTTCGAGGGTTATTTGTTAGGCCGTATTAGGCTCTGAATTACTTCTTTAACTATTATACTTTTGCACGAATTAGATCCCTCAACTTTAACAGTATATAATCATTTGTCATTCGTCGGTAATCCGGTAGGTATGTGTTTCTTTGCCGTTAATGTACCATTCGTTCATCACACTATATGTGACATCAGTTCAGTCTGAATGCATACTCACTCCCATGTGACCAGGCATAATAGAGCTCAGGGAGACTAGGTTCGTTATATCTAATGTAGCATTACGGGTGGCTCAGGGGATCTACTCAGCATGTGGCACTACCTGCACGTCTGCGGTCGGTGCAACAATTAATCATATTGAAACTGGTCCCGCACGGACCCACGAACGGTACGGCCCCGGCTCTCGCGCTCGCTCCTAGGACCAAAAATTCTGGCTCGGGCCGCCGGCGCGCGGCACTAAAGCTATAACACGAACATACGTGACCGAATTTGTTAGGCCGTTGAGCCCACGGATGCTCTAGAGCACGATCTATAGCAAAAACGAGCTGCACGTCATTGTATAGGAAAGTTGCTGTGGTATAGGCTTGAGGAACTTAATTGACTCGACCGTGGAAAATATACCGAGGTGGAATAACCAACATCTGCGGATGAATGCGTGTTCGTTATGAGCGGTCAAGAGGGACATTTCCGATAATTAACCTCGTTTCAAAACCTTAGATTAAAAATTGCAACTGACCATAGTTCCTCTAGTAGAATGATTTTGATCTGACTCCAGCGCTGTCAGTAGCAGGACGGGTAAAATGCATAGCTCGCCATTTCAAGTTGGTAGAGTCACAGCTTCTCCGGTGTGATTCGTGAAGACGCATTTATAGTGTGTTAGGGCCAAACTAAGAATTACACAGTACAGAAAACCAAAAAAGGAAGAAAAAAAAAAAGCAACAATAGATAGATAGTAGATGAGATAGGCCAGCAGCATAATGAGCGCTGTAAGTACGCGACGAGAGCGTGCAATGGCGTGGAGAGATAGAGAGAGAGATAGATAATATGTGAATAAAACGGCTGCGCTATGATAGAGAAGAGAGATAATAGGAGAGGGGAAAAGATAGTAGTTGTGGATCTCAATAATTAGCTGACCTCGTAAGCTCACCAGACTCAGAGTCTTGGATGGATATATAGGATATACCTCCAATACATAAGTAATATAAGATATATAATGGTATCATTTTAATGAATATTGGACAACACAAGTGTACTAGCATATGTATAGGTCCATCGAGGATAAGAGACCAACCAAAGGATAGCATGTGAGATACTCTAGAGTACTTCAGCACAGAAAATAACATCAAAGGAGCAAAAATGTAAGTATAAATATATATATAGAACAAAGCTACCGCAAAACAGGATCTCACAAACCCAACAGGAGGAAGGATAGACCAGATACAATAGGTAAAATATTTAGAGACTACAATATGACAGTGGTGAATTCGCGCGAATCCGCTGTGAAGATAAGTATGGAGGTATAACTACGAACCAAACAGCAAAAGCAGACAATATAAGTAGAGATAGATAGACATACATATAGAAACATCAATACAACATTCGAAACTATAATAAACATCTGCTCTCGCGCGCACACGGCAAGAAAACACGAAAGAACAAAGAATGCGAGGGTCAGCAAGCTTTGGTCTCCCGGGCGGAAAATTGCCAGGCCAACCCCTTCCTTGGCGGCACGGGATGAAACATATCAAGTCTGGGTTCGATCATGTTGACTCTTGGTGTTGAGGGCAAATCGTCATTTCACTCCCTTACTTCTTCATTCTCCCTTTCCTTCTTCTTCTTTCTCATCTCCTCGGGATCTGCTGTGTGTTTCATGGCTCGGCGGTCTCTTCTTCTTCTTCGTGCTGTTTTTCTTACCTGACCCAAAATACAATAGCATGACTATATACTCTTGGCAGTCCTCGGAAGTCTTCCGACCCTCTCAGCCCCTGTCTGTACAGAATCACTTGCAATTTGTTTCATGTAATTGCATTGGGTCATGCAAGTTTGAGTCGGTAAAAAAAAACTGTCACCCGGGAATCAAGGCCACCGGCGTCGAGCTGCGCAGAGAGCGACAGCGCCAGCTCGAGAGTTCTCCCAGGACCCTCTCCAACCGCCGTCCGAGCATCGCCGGAAAGGTCTCACAGTGTGGGAGCTGGAACATGTACCAAGAATCTCCAGTTTCGCCGGAAAATGGAGAGACTGGAGAAAGGCGTTTCCAGGCGTCTGTCGCAGGGGATCCATTGTCGCGGCGGATCGTGATGGCCGACGTCGCATCACGTGAGGGCATAGGAACGCGAGCAGAAGGTGAGGTTCGATCCAATGGACGAATTAGTTCAAGGCGGATCGAGCAGCAGGCTTGGCGCCATGAAATCGGCCGTGGACGAGGGCGGCGGGCGCGGGTGTTGGGGGAGGCCGTGAAAGGGTGGAAGGAGGAGCAGAGGTGTGCGAGGACGAAGAAAGAAGAAAGAAGCAGAACGAAGAGAAGAAGAAGAGGGGAGAATGAAGAAGCAAGGGATGAATGACAGTTTTGGCCTCAACACCAAATAAATTGAACGCAATTTATGTTTTCCGGCCAAAAATCTGGCCGGCATGTTGGCCGCGGAGGACCAAAATCTGCCAATTTTTGCATAGTTAAAGGTTTATATATTGGGGGGAGTTTCCATGAAAGTCACCGTACTCAAATTGGCCAGTCACCAATACCTACTCACAGGCACCAAAAAGTGGCAATTTGTTGCTACTTTTTTATAATCCACATAACCCTGTGTCAGACCAAGAATAATCTCTTGCCCACAGTGATATATACTAAAGTAATATTATGATGATATATATACTAGTATTCACTATATAGTACACTATATATACCTATATATACATATATACTATATAATATACTAGTATAATTATACTATATATACATGGAATAAAGTTAATTAGGCCACTGAACGTTCATGAAAAATGGCAATTAGGCACTGACGAAAAAAGTTCGGCAAATATAGGCCACCATGAACATCGCTTAACGAAACAGTGCAATTAAGCCACTGAACATCCAAATGTATGCAATTTTACCGGATACGCCAGGATTACCAAGACTCAATTTTAGAAGGTTAGCCCTGGCTAAACGTGGCAGGCATGAAGGTTGGCATATGTTTAATAATTTTTAACATAATTTTTAGAATAAAATATTTAAAAAATAGAATTTAATAATAACCATCGTTTTAATTTTTTTTAATAGAAATATTAAATTAAATAAATTTTAATTTATAACCATGCGTACCATCCGTTTTCTTAAAAAAAAAAATTTTTAAAAATTATTATTAAAATTGTTATAAAATTATTAAACAATGCCACTCAGCTGGGCAAGTAAGCAGGTAACCGTGGCTAAAAATTGATGGTATAACTGGCTACTCAGGCTGAATTGATACATTTGGGAAGAAGAGAGAGGAAGGAGGATTCAGGTTTACCGGTGCAAATTTACAGTTTTCCGTGCGGTTATGCGGGATTTATGTGCGGGCCGAGTTTTTGTATTTAAATGTGGCGTGATCCCTTGTGATTAATGTGCTCGAGATTTGATGTTTAATGTGCGTGAGTGTGTAATCGTTTAATGTGCGTGAGTTTATTGTACCTTAAATCGGTGCCGCGTGCGTCTTGTGCGTAATGACAATGGCGTGAGTTATTGTGCTTAATGTGGACGTGAGTGTTGATACTGTGTACTTATCACATGTGGAGCCTTTGTTGTGTGACGTTGTTCGTTGAAACTTTAATGTGCATGAGTTTATGCTTAATGTGCGTGAATATTTGGTGCATTAATGTGTGTGCAGATCGTGTGCTTTCAAGGGCGTGAATATCTTGTACTGCTAAGTGCTGCGTGCAGTATGTAACCTTCACACCATGCATGTGTTGCTTTCTCTAAAAACTCTACAGGTGGCGTGTCGTTTTTTTAGTGCTTAAACCATGCGCTGAGGTCTGTGTGTTCCGTGCAGGGTGTTTTGCCTTTGTGTGCTTACTCGCTGCCGTTTGCTATGATGTACTTTAGGGCGTGTAAATGTAATGCTTAACGTGCGTCCACCAGCGACAACCGCACGGGAAGCCCTCAAATGCACCTGATCACTTCCCTATATATCTAACTACTATACCAGCTAGTATGGTCTCTCCGCATTCACCATGCAAATACGTTAAAATACAAACACATGTGGACCCATATACCGTGCACACACCTCAAATGTGACGGCTGTCCCAGCAGGCACATGGGCTTGTGGACCAACAGGACACAACCTAATGTGGGTGTGCACACTAAATGTGGGTTGTGCACACCGGCCCCTCCGCTTCACGTAAATGTATGATTGAATCCAACGCGACACGCGCAGTATATTGGACCCACGCGTGCACGACGTCCATAAGCAACGACAGTGCACACAGACGGACCAGTGATCACACCAAAAATCATACAAAATTAGATCTGACCATACGATATGCCAAAATCCAACGATCTAGAACATGTTTCACCGCGTTTGTATTTTTAAGCTCTGTTTTTTACATGAGATGTAAGGTTCTATACGTATTATATACTATAGGGTACTGGAACCCTATAGTACGATACTATGACGCTATCCCCGTTATACTACCTATACTAAGTTATGATAGTATCGCGCAAACAGCAAATTAAATAAAGCACATACGACATAACATCTCCCATTTTCAGCATCCTAAAATCAAGGGCTTTGGCAGGGCGTTTGGGGATTACGTGGGAAAGGAATTACAATTTCATGGGGGATGAGTTACTGGGAATAAAGTGATAATTTAAATTACAGTGTTTGGTTTACAGGAATAGAATTACTGAAATTTTCAATTCCAATGTTTGGTATACATGGGAATTGAAAGGGAATAAGTAGTATAAAGTCAAAAATGTTCATTGTTGTTGTTAGGCATTGATTTTAGGTTAAAAAAGGAAGGAATAATTTTGACTCATCACTATCTTTTTTTTCTTCCTAAAATCTCAGGGGAACATGAGATTTTAATTCAATGAAAATTGGGGAATTGCAATTCCATTGAAAGGCCCCATTGGCATTGTGGGCTGGAGGCTTCACGACCATCTAACAGAATACTTTGGAAGTAGACTATGGCTAGTCAAGGCTTGGAACCCGTTTTCAAACTGAGCAAGAAAACTCCTGCATTTTAGAATCTAATTTTTTTTCTGTCCTTTCAACTAAACAAGAAAATTTTGGGCCTTTTGGAATTAGGTGAGAATTAAGTGGGAAATTCCCTTCAGCCAACGCCTTGTAAATACTTCTCATTTAATTTTTATCCTTCTTAACACAATACTGGTGTGCAGTGCAGTATTAACGAGTCGAAAATATACCAAAACCCCAATGTATGGCTCGCGCCCGGCCTTCTTTTGGAAAAAAACAAATTTGAAAATTGTTAGTATTATTCTCTCAAAAAGGGGAATCAACGATATTGTCCAATATATTAGCGACTGCCAATGTAGTCCCCTCAACGCTTATTTCAATTGGTCCCGGATAAATAATTGTTTTTAATACGATTTAGTCCTCCGACCGTAGTCCGTCAATAAGCCAGCAAGAGCTCGATTAACCATAGGCATTTTGGTCTTTTCCTAGTCTCAGCCCTCTTCTTACCTGGACTAGCCTGACCGATTAACCAGCTGGTGCCTTGTCATATTGCAGCCTCTGATTTCAGCTCTCAATCATTGCTTTTTTCTCAGTTCAAAAAAAACCTCAATCGAATCGCCGATTTCTTTATACTCAACCGAAGATGAATCAAGGAAAGCAGCTCTGGAACTGATTCGGGCGTGAAAGACAAGGCTCTTAAGCTTGTTTCATGACGAATCGTTCTTCTTTATCGTCTTTGGTCTTTTGCTGTTCGCAGTCATATAGGCTCACGTGTCTTCTTCAATTCATCTCCACCTCACGTGTGGTTCTATATTCTATATTTTGTCTAAACTATTGTCCCTTTTAAATTGTAAAGATTTGTCTTTCAAAACCTTCCACCTATCTTCCCGTCTTCATCATAAAATAGATTTAATCCTATGCATATCCGTTGCAATGTATAATTGCTGTCATACTGATTCACTTGGTCGATCTGTCTAAGACTCGATTTTCGATGAATTTATCGTATATATTCTGTTTAATCATCGTTTGTCGTTTTCCTCTGATCGCGGGCACCTTCTTAGGTGAGTCAAGTAGAGTCTTCAACGCAATCAACTTTCATAGATCCAGTTTTGATGGCGATGAGGAAGTCGTGGGTGATTGAATTTCTCCAACGCAATCAACTCTACTTTCGTCATTATTTGATGGGCTCCATCAAATTTTGAACCCAATTTCTTTTAGGCATTGTTTGGCGAACTCGATCTCCCCGTGATGGCCAGGATGGAAAATTGCTCAGTCCATAGGCGGTTAAGGTATTTTTTCCGTAGCAACTCTTTAGGCGTATCACATTGTTGAATCTTCTACGAATTCACTGTCCATTTCGCTTGCTCCTTAGATTCTTAATGCCGTCGATTTTGGTAAATTTGAATCCACAGGGATAGGATTTTTTCGATTTGAGACTCCATAGTTTGCTATGCTTTCTCAGGTAAGAAGAGGGATGACAGAGAGAAAAGATTTCGTTTCCCAAAAAGCGGGATCAGGAGTATTACCGCCCTATTGGACTTGTTAATCGGGTAGAATAGAATGCCTTCTGCTGTGGGTTATAGCCAATACGACCCTGTAGTAACCGAAATTGGGTTCTTTACAAGAAAAGATTTTAAAAATTTTTCCACCAAAGAAGGTTCCATAACCAGCTGATTCTAAGCCGACCGTTTATGATGTATTATTGGGACTGCAGATGATCTTGAGGCCGATCCTGCTCAACTGCTAACGACATTTGCAACATGGTTTAGATGCGACCTACGAACTATCAAAAGGTTTGCTGCAAAGTATTATCCGCAGTAGATCCTCTTAGAGATTCAACGGTCAACGATGCTTCAACTCGGATCGTTGGTTGAGAACATATGAAAAGCTGCTGCAAAGAGTTAAGCGAGAACTTTACAACGTATATGCAAATACGAACTTGAGGCTAATTATAAGACATTATCCTTTGGGTTGTGACGGAAATTATCCGAAAGGAGGATTCGCTCTATAACACGTTTAGCCTGTCAGATCAGAGACGCCACTCTCGAGCCGGCTCGTTGTGACTTATTAATCTAACCCTCTCAGATCAGCATAGCCAGGTTGTTTTATATAATCAGCGCTGACCGTGGTGTCGTACGCCATGAATTATAACATAATGCGTCATGAACACGGTCTTACCGCGCCCTGCAATCAGCACCCATATAGTGGTGTCACACAGACTAAATTTCAATCGATGTTTACTTTCCGACGACAGGAGGAGTTAGATTACAGCTATGTATACTTCCTGTATACGAGCCCTTTTACTCTCACTCCTCGCGCTCTGTGCTCACAAAGGGATCCAGTGTTTCAAAGCAACTATCGAATGATAGCTAATGCGAAACGCGCGGAGTTGATACTCGTCTTGACAAGGGTCTAATATCAGTATATTAGATAAATGGTGTAGTAGTCAGATTTTTTGTATATCACAGTAAATTTACGGCGCGCTCCATTCAGTGATACTTGTCTGTGTAGAGAATCCGCGATTACGCGTCTCGATCTTGGGTATCTTGGGATTGTGTAGAAGTGTACGACCGGCCTCTCCTGATAACTTCTTGCGATATATGTGAATATCCTATGTGTAATAGGCACTCGATGTAGGTGTTGGTGTGCCATTGGCCAATAAATAAATTTTACCTGTCATAGACGGAGTCGTGTACCTATTGCTAAACTGCAATTAGGTCAGATACATCTGCATCGATGTCGAAAATATTTAAGTATCCTGAGCAACTCAGCGCGACGCTGTCCCTATCATCAGACCCGACACCAGAGAAACCATTAATGGGATGCGGATGTCACGTATCCGCATATGGCTAACTGTCGATAGGGTGGATAGATATTAGGTGAGATGTCCCTCGGGTAGATGAGAAAGTAAATATCGTCAATGGAGATATCTATAATACATAACTTCATCTCTATGATATACCACTATGCCACAGAAAGAGTGGTCAGCCCTCCAACAATCCGACGCAGTAATGCATTTATAGAGACAAATACGGCGCCGCTCTCAGCAACTTGGGCAGATATCTATGGGAATACCCATGTGCATAGTTGCGTCAAAAGTAAAACACACCAAAAGAATTAAAAGCCAGTACAAGCAATCATCTATAATCGAACAGCTACTGGGTTAACGAGATCGATTTGGGACTACTGTGTCTGGAATCTTACAAGCCTATACTAACTGGGTGAACCCTTTCTCACTATTATGGATTTGACGGTTGTTTTATTTGCGCCGAGTTGTGCCGGTGGTAAACGTCGTTTTATTTTTTCGTGATTGTCCCGTACTCCCAGTCAGTTCCTGCTGATGCGCCGGATCGAGCAGATTGACTATAGTAAGGATACAGGCGAATTTAGTGCTTATACGATGGATATGATAAAATGAACTCCTTCGACAATACAAAATATTTAGCTGTAATAATTCTACTCTCCTAAACGATGTAAGGCTTTCGATCCACTCCTCCCGATAAACGCCCGTGTCTGTCTCAAAACTTCAGAAACACAAACTCTATACGTATTTTATCATAACAACCTTAACGTCGAGCGCGGCCGATATTTCCCTTGCGATCAACCGCCTCCTCCCCGCCCATTGCGGCGCTCAACAAATTCCCCAGTTATACGAACAGACATCATTTAAGACCAAGGTCTTATACTCTTGCACGAATTGAGAGCAGTCGGACTCGCTTGCGGGCGCTCCACTTACAAAGCATCTACGTTACTGGTATAATGCTATGCATGATGAGAGATTCCAGCCTCATGTAAATGCTTCACAATTGTGACCGCCAAAAACGGTCCAATCGTGTATTTGCTTGACTCATTCCGTTTCGGGTGCAGCATCGGTGATGGATCAATGGTAGCTGACGACCCCGACCTCGATACTTACCGAATGTAGCGTCTATACTACTGATAGAACCAGTCCCCATAACTCTGTAATATATGAAGGACATCAAGAATAAGGGAACACTCATACGAGGCCTACGGGACGAAGTGTGGATTTTACTTAAGGGGGTCGTATACTTCCCACACGATCTCATCCCAGAAAAAATGATACATATCGACCCTTGGTCAAACGCCTCAATTTGGACTAACACTTTAGCGCCGAACACTCGCTTTTGACCAATTAAATTGAGATTTAAATAAAGAATAAAAACTCCCTTCATTTGTTGACATGGAAAGATATTGACAACAGGTAATAATTAATTTTTTAATGTTTGACTAAAAAGGTTAGGATGGTACCAAGTAATATCTTCATTTACCGTGCTGCGAGTTCTAAATGCGAGAATATTTTGGTTTTTCCGTGTTATTTTTCTCGTTAATGGTTTTTTTCTCCATTGACTATTAGTTTAGAGCATATTGTATACACCCACATATTATGGTTTTGTTAAATTTCAAACGCGGTGTTGAGATGATTATATTTTAATATAAATTAAACTCAGAATACGATGTCATCAATAATTTATATGCCCAAGACTGATCCGCAAATACAGATTCCATAGAACTGATATAGGCCAAAGTAATCATAGGGGTGTTGGGACAATGTAGTAGAGGAATAAATATAATTATAGACAATTATTCATTTGCTATCAGTCTGAGTTAAAGTAGGTTACGTAAATGAAAGCGTTAGAGATAACCAAGGTTGTATGACTGCCATTTTGGCATGAGACGAGGTGGTGGTGTTGTGGTAAAAACGAGGTCAGTAGATACGCAAGCGCGTCGCGTAAAAGTACTGGGGTGCGCTGGCGGGTAAACCTCTGTTGGCGGTGAAATTTCCGCATGGATCCGCAAACTGTGCGCATATTTGGGCGTGTGCGCTTGGTGCGGCGCGGTGAAGAAGTCCGCGTAGACTCTCGCTGGCAGCGCACGTACCGCAACTTTCCGAACCTCGGCACCCCTTACCGCAAGCTTTCCGCAATCTCGGCAACCCCCGTACCGCATAAGCGCAACTTTCCGCAAACCTCGGAACCCAGTACCGCAACTTTCGCAACCCCGGCACCCCCGTAACCTCGATATAGTCCGCAACTGTGCACTCGAACCTCGTCACTCCCCTGGTCGTGTGACCGCAGTTTGTCGCGAATACCTCGGCACCCATGGTTTGTGGTGTGGCGGTACCGCAACTTTCCGCACCCTCGGCACCCACGACCCGCAACTTGTTGGTCCCTTCGAGCCACCATAATAACGTTAACCGACAAACTTTCACGCAATTGGGCGTACAACCTCATATACCGGCAATAAAGTCCAGTGGAGATCAAACTTCTATAGGCCGCTCACTCGTATCACGATACTTATCCGCAACATTACTGGTCGACACTCGTTCCGCAGAGGTTCGCAAAATACACTTGAGAGTACATAGCCACCTTCGATTCACGCATGAATCCGCACTTTTCATACTGACTAGTAGCCTCGCGTCGGTTTGTTATGGGACTGTACTGGGTTACTTTTGCTGCCCGTCGTTCGCAGTACTGGGCACACGTTACCGCAAACTTCGATGAGCGTTGGAGCCTACCGCACGGATCGCCTATGATCGTTTGATAGTATAGCGTGTTGGCGCTCCCATGGCTTGTGACCTCTTCCCAACTTTCCGCAACTTGGGCACCGCGTTCGTACCGCGAACGTTTAATATCCGTAATATCCGGCAACCTGACGCTTTCGATCCAGCCCAGCTTCATTATACCAGCTAGAACATGAGTAGGGAGACGCACTATCGAATTCGTGCCATTAAATTGAAAAGATAAATGTGATAAAATAAAAAATTTGAAAAATGTCTTCGCACTCAAAATCTAGAAAAAATTTTCTCCTAAATTGAACATTTTTTCTATTGGCCATAATGTTTTCTATTGACTTTTTTTCCTTGAATACCCAAATGTGTGATCCCATTAGATAAGAGTATAAGATGATAAAAAAAAAAAAAAAAAAAAAAAAAAAAAAAAAAAAACAAAAACAAAAACAAAAAAAACAAAAAAACAAAAATACAAAAAAAATACAAAAAAAAAACAAAAAATACAAAAAAAAAACATTCGTTACCCCCTATTCTAAAGTTAAAACTTATATCACTGAATCAGTAGAGAAGAGGACAACAACAAAAATGTGGCAACATCATAAGCAATGAGTTAGAAGTCTCGCAAGGTTAGCTCTGGTGGTTCAACCAATCACTTTAAAATCTTGATCCTGTGGAAGTTCGAGTCCTATTGAGATTCTGAGAACCTAGGAGGTCATTAGGAAACTTTAACAATCATAGAATTAGTCTAGCGTAAACTGAGATATTTATTATAAAAAAATAAAAATAAAGAAATTGTCTTAGCTTGTACCTTTACCTTTACCATTTACCATACACTCACAAACTTGTGCCACTCCCTATTGTGGAAAGTTTTAATTGGTTTGTTTTTCTTTTTTCTTCTTTTTTATTTTATATCTTAATCAATTATAACTTGCCACATTAGAGTGTCAAGTTTTGGAGTGATAATCAATTACACCAATATCAATACTGTGAGGAGAGGCTTTTAATCAAACATTATTTTTTAGTGTAGAAAATGGCATAGGAAGAATTGGAATGTTAAATGCTGCCGCGTTCTCGGGAACAAAATCACGTTACTGATTGGCTCGCAAGGAACTGTGGTTACGGCTTGGACTTGTCTTTGTTATCTTCTAGCCAGACTAGCAAATTTGCAATGCGCGTTCAAAGAGATGTGATCGAGGTGCCTACTGCCCAAGGGGACTAAGCTTAATCGGTTGTTTGTTGTGGCTTTGCCCTTTGCTTTCTCCCAAAATTTTTTTGAGTAGTAGGTATAGGGGTGCTAAACATTATCCTAAAAATAAAAAGAGTAGTGAGTAAAGGAAATGGATTGCATTTGTAGGGATTGTGAAACGAGCAAAGTTCACTAGTACAGAAACAGGTCAAAGCAAATGTACAATACGCATCCAAAGTGTTTGGACGCGTATGTTGCTTGACTATACGCGTCGAAAGTTCATGAAATTAGGTGCATAAATATTTTTAAAAATTAACACTAGGCGTCTGAAGTTCATAAACATTTGAACGCATATATGGTTTTTTTTTTTTAAAAATAATACTATACGTGTCAAAAGTTCATAAACTTTCGACGCGTATTATAAATTTATTTTTATTGATAAAATCTTCACTTTTATTCCGTACAAAAAAACATTATTCACATCTTGTACCACCACAGCAACTTCAAAGCTTTCAACTAAACTTCAATACATTCACAACATACATTATTACGAACACTTTACCACTTTAATACATTCACAACAATATCAACACTTCAAACTTTTCAACACATACATGTAATAAGCTAGCTAAGTACCAACACATCATTAAAAATTAACCAAATAAGAGTTGAACAGTACATGCAATATCTAAATCAACACGCTTACCGCCTACAAAAATTTGTATGCATTATTCAGTAAAATATTTTGACCCAAACCTTACGAATCTCATTAAAGAAGATCCAGTTCCTAGTCTGAAAATATAATATCTTTGGGGAGAATCTCATGCCTATTCTACCCACAGAAAGAAAATCTGAAACTTTTTAAACTACCATCTTCATTTCTATTTTCTGGTGAGGGTCATAGCCAATTAGCTTAAAGTCAGCAGCAACAAAGGATTCTATGTCCTGCTTCTGAAGTTTGGTCCTGTAAACATGAGCATCCTCCCATGACATGAACAAATCAGCAGGGACAAGACCCATTAAAAGAGGGAAACATAAGGCACTTATAATGGACGGAATGTCATAAGCATGCCTTTTGAAGCACTTGGAACAAAAGACT
This sequence comes from Ipomoea purpurea, assembly GCA_009835305.1. Classification (NCBI taxonomy): domain Eukaryota; kingdom Viridiplantae; phylum Streptophyta; class Magnoliopsida; order Solanales; family Convolvulaceae; genus Ipomoea; species Ipomoea purpurea. The sequence goes on from VALG01000913.1 coordinate 19,822, forward strand.
TTGAAGGCTATCAGGCTATGACAATTGACAAATGACAAATTATTGTATGATCATGGTTTATATAGTATTGTATGGACCATAAAAGAAAGTATATTTTTAATGTACTAAAAATACATATATTGTATACTGAATGTACATTATATAAAATAATGTACATTTAGTATTCAAATAGTGTACTTTTTCGGAATAAAAATTACCATTTTAATATATTAAAATACATTATTTTTGTATAAATATACATTATCTATATCTATAAAATATGGTCCACACAAATATGATTGATGACAAATAGGCGAAAAGCAAGAAAGGAACACATTTTGCTAATGCAAACACAGAACCAGATATAAGTTATGTAATCATACCAGAACATGGACAATCATGCATGTCAGAAGGGAGTAAAATGCAATGTTAGAAGAGCATTGGCTACATATATAAAACGCAAATAGGAAGGAAAACATGCATTTAAGAAACTGGATAAGTAAATTGTCTGACAACTATATTTACAATACTAACTTGTGCAAACATGTGGCAAGGAGGAAGTGCCATCAATTTGAGATCGGAAGGATTCCAAGCAGAAAGAACAATTCGTCTATCATTTGGATGAAGAGGTCATCAATGACTCCCGGCCGCCCTAGCGCGGCCGGCTATGTTCATGTTATCTGCCTCGGCACCGAGCCAGTACAGATAATCCTTGCCTTCAGAGTCCTGGCTTCCACGATACTGTTCCGACAGCCTTTATTTTCGCCTTCTTTTGCTTCCGCCACCGCATTTAAATTCACTCTTCGTCTTCGCCCTGGTGATTCGAAGTCGCGAGTGATCGCACCCAGAGAGAAAAATGGTTTGGGAGTCTCTTTAAACGGGAGAACGAGTAAGTTTGGGAAGTGAAGGGAGACGAATGGTAGTGAAAGCAGAGCGCCATTGTTGCACTGAGTGAAACGACGAAAGCCCTAATGCGTTTACTATCTGCGTCCAAGGGCGAGAGCTTCGGACGCAGATAGTCCTTTGAAATAAGCAACGTGACAATCTGCGTCCAAAGTTCTCAAATTTTGGACGGGATTATTTTTAATTAATAAAAAAAATTAAATAGTGATATTTTAATTACATAAATGCCGTCTCCACTTACACATTTAATATTTAAACTTAAGACGCAAATTCTTAAATTTTCTTTGATCATTTTGTACTAGCAGTTCAAGTTGTTACTATAAATTCAATCCATTTTTTTTTTTGGATATGCCCACACTCATTTTGGGCTTCACCATTTGGTTTAAGTCTTCTCCCATCTCATCTATCGTGACAAATTATATCCTGCACCGCGTGCATAATCGATATACACCGCGCATTAAATGGTGTCGTTTTGTTTAATAAAAAGAAACGGCATCCGTTTCTCGTTGTTCTGCACCCTTCCGCAAAAAGTAATTCTGTTATTCAGTTTCATTTTGTATACACTGCAGTTTCAGTTCAGCACAACTACAGTTTCATTTCATATAATTACAATCTTTTCGAATTTATAGACTCAAATATGTGAAAATGTTATTTAATTTTTTTTATATACACTTTTTTTTTTTATGTAAACCATAATGTGGTTCGGGTCTTTCTCTGTCCGTTTAACGGTCCAGGTCCACCCGGTTCGCTCAGAGAGACACAGAAGGTGGCCAAAGGGAAATCGCCACTTGTGGGAATCGAACCCGGGTTATCCCCGAAATTCTCCCCCACAAAGAGAATTTTATATACACAAGTATTTTCACCCGTGCGATGCACGGAATGGAATTGTGTATTATATTAAGAATATTTAAATCGATATATAATTATTTAAGAGTTAATTTCACCAGAGGTCGCTTATCTTTCCTGACAATTCCAAATTTAATCCTAGACTAATAGTTATTAAGTTATTACGATTTATTCTATGTTATAATTCTTAAGTTAATATTCTTACTATTATTATTAACACTAATTAATTTTAATTTATATTACTATTAATTATATATTATTATTAGTTTTTTTCAAGTTCTGTTAGTAATATAACTCGGCCGTGAGGCACAATAAAATATAACAATAATTATACACTCTGTATTGTATTCCGTGAATCACCAATAATAAATAAACAATAATTACATATTCTTCAATTTCTATATTCTTCTAGGATTTCTATTACATCATTAATTATTCTCTAATTTACCATAATTAAATAATATTTGACCAATTATAAAGAGAAGATTAATAAATAATGCATGGGAAAAATTTTTTAATAAAAAATTTTAAAAATCATTAATAAAATATAATGTTCTCATAGATTATTGTACGAATGAGACAAATTAAATCAATATCATTGTTATGAAGAGAGATTTTTTAGGAATTGGGCGGAAGTTAAAATTCAGGATTGTGTTATTTATATATAGTATCAGATTGATAGATTGTGTGTTGATTACAATGATTTGATTACACTATTTATATGATTAAAGATAGAGTTTAACTAGAATTATTGTACGAATGAGAAAGGTGAAATCAAATAAGTTTTATTAGGAAGAGAGGTTTATTAGGAATTGGACGGGCATAGTTTAAATTTCAGGATTTGTGTATTTATACGTAGTATAGAGGTATAGATTATAATTATTTTATTAAACCGCATACTGTCATATTTGATATAATTAAAGCTTCATTTTACAGAACACTAAATTAAATATTATTCAGTTTTCATTTTATATACATGCAGTTTAATTGATAATATAAAAATGCATAAGGCGAGGCAGTGTCATTTAGATATACATTATATCAGTTGGTATTAACATACAACAAAATGAACACTTCGTTAAACTAACACGGCCATCACTCTTTTAAAGAAACGGAACGGTTGTTGAGATCGCGGTCTACAATTAAACGACCCCAGCCCAACCAATTCGTACTATTATAAATTCAATCCACCTTAAAAGAACTTTAAACATATACATCAAGCATAAGTGAGAGGTTGCATCAAAGGTGACAATTGGGATCACAATATTGATATTAAGAAATAATATGTGATTGATAATAAGCAATGTACTCTACGTTAGATCTCGATTAGCAACTAGTTGATATCTTCCCCGATTCGCCTCATACGCATCGGCATTCCGTGCTTTGATCCTAGCCAATATGTTATATGTGTGACAATCCGTCACGTTTGACACACGACGATCCCCGGTTTATATACCGAAACATTTTGACTAAAGATATTCCTACCGACCTCTAGCTTTGAACGGGGGATAGACTCGACGACCGGGCTAAGCCAAGCAATCAGTTATCATAAGCATATACAATTCTCACATGAGACAGATATAAAAGCACAATCATAACAACAAATTACCGTATTAGCTACAAATCCTAAGGGCCACGTTATCCAAACAGTTAACATCATCAATTCCTTCTTGTCTCATCACATAGCACACCTTGTGGCGCCACAGGACCAATCCGCATGCCCATACACATTGAGGGTCAGCGCATCTAGCATCTGACACGGCCGCACACCCTGCTGTCCCGTCTCACAAGGAGGAGTCATCGCAACCGATTGAGAACCGCAGCTCTATAATAATATGATTCTATATACTGACTGGGTTTTACCAGCTGGTTAACAATCTGGGAGGTTCTCAACCCATTCAACTGTCCGTATACGTGGACTTTGGCCCTATATACATATTCTATATACCTGACCGATCTTAACCGCCTGTATAAGCAGCCGGTATGGTTCTCAACCCATCCGACTCGCCCGTATAGTGGCCTTTGCCCTAATATACTATTTTAAATATGCTGACTGGTCTCTACCAGCTGGTTAACAGCCGGTAGTGTCTCAACCCTCCGATGCGCCGTATTTAGCCGATGATGTACCAAGTCGGGTAACATGACCACACGATAACACCTAGCAAAGCAGGATAGACATGCAACCACATTACACATGGGAGGGGGGAAACGTATAACGGACAACCTATCGCGTGAATCGTCACAGCATGCCTAAAGAATAGCCTAAAAAAGGGTTTCATGCATCTTCCTAACCCTAGACAAGCGGGATACCAATTCCTAGCATGCATATATAAGACTATTTATACGCTACGAACTGTACCGAAACATCCAAAGCTAGACATAGGCACGATATAGGGAGTCGTGTGGGACGCCACGCGGTGTCGGGGAACATCAACGGAGAACGCCGATCCGGGTGCGGGATTCCCAGCGGGTAGCCGGTGGGTGAGGGTTCACCTGCCGACTGCCCGCCGCCGTTACTGAGCTTCCGGGCCCAGTTGGGCTGGACAGCAGGGCACGCTTGCCCGCCGCGCCGTGCAATTGGCGCGGAGGTAGCGGGTCCCTAACACATCTACCAACAGAAGAGCGTCAAGCATTGGTAGAATCCAAGCATGAACATCAACGAACACAATACAATTACCAAGAAACGGTCCACCATAATCAAACAAGGACATTCTATAATTACCACAAGAACACCATATTTATCACGAACCCTAATTATCAGAACTTCTCATCATCAAGTGATTATCAAGTGATCGACCCAATGGAATTATCACAACAATTTCAATCAATAATATCACCAATCATCAATACAGCATAATCGATGGGGGGAAAACCATAAGGGAAGATCAATAGCATAAAAAAGCGTCTTTGTTGAGACACGGGGGTTACCCTCTTAGCCTTAATTGTAAATTCCCTGTGGCTATGAAGGGTCTTTCTATAAGGCTTCTTCGGCATTCTTGATTTCTCCTAAGTTGTGATATTGTCTGAACTTCCTTTTGGGTGGTGATGAGATTATGTGGCGTGGGCATGCTACGGTGCCTTCTAAGTTACCTTATTTAATATATCGTAGGGTCTAATGCCCTCTAGGACTAGGGGTTGGGGTTTGAGAGATGGGTGCGGGCCCATGGTACTATGGTGTCGGGCTTCTTTCCTAAAATTATATTACTGTATATAATTTTCTTTTGGTAATGGTTAAGAGCGATTGCAAGTTAAGTTTTTAGGCGGACGGTAACACGAGGTGTTAACGCACGTTTTAAAGATATATTTTTTTTTTTGGCCGTAAAAAACGTCCAATAGCACCATGCGAACTAAATTGCTGAGTAGTCATGCCGCCCATAATCTTACCATACTATACCGAGTTGATATTTAGATGCAGAAACTAAAAAAACTTTGTCCGCCTAGCTTTTTTACAGGATTGCCATCAAGTTAATCCATGATAATATACGTTGCGTGGACAGAAGTCTTTTTACATGGGAAATTATTAAATGTATGTGAAAATATGACATGGCATTTTTTACTTTACTCAAAAAAATTTCTCTCTCTGATTCTATCTCTGGTCGCTGGTTTTATCTACGAC
>VALG01000918.1:0-10009 GCA_009835305.1 Ipomoea purpurea
TATCTAATCAGGAAGAGTTTTCCTCAATTAGTGGATGGGTTTATCTAACATTGGAGGAGGTTTGTTTTTGTCCTGGCTTCTAAAAACCAAAGTTGCATTTCAGATTTCAACTATGGCATCTGAAATTTATTTGCAATGTGGTTTTAATGTGCAAAAGAAGTTAATTGGCCCAAGGATTTAATTTTCATTGAGAATTCCGGTGTTGTGCTAAAAGTCCCTAAAACCGATGATCACCGATTTTAGTACATTGTGACAGCGCTACTACACAGCCAAAAAGCATTAATGAATAGAGTATAATGGGCAAAGTTTATCATTAGGCATGAGAAATAAGCTTAGTTGCAGGAGCTCCTAAAGTTTATGGTGATTTTGAGCGAATTGGACTTTGTTACGGTCCACTGTTTTTAACGGATCCGTTGCAAGAGTCCTTGCAAGGAGACATGGGTACATCGGAAGGGATAATATATGTGAAAGCTGAAATTAATTTAATTTACAATGAAGGAAAGCTTCAACTCAAACGTCTAAGTTATTTTTAGACCTTGAGTTCAAATGTAAGATGAGTACTTCATTTTGTGATTGCAAACATCAAAAGTTACTGTAAATTTATAATCCCAAAAGAAAAAGGTGATGCTTAGGTTCTGCATTGTTGTAGGGATTGGAATTTTACTTCTTAACTGACTTTTGAAAAAATGCAAGGCAGGTGCATGATATAAAACGATTAGCCTCTTGTGAGCTCAAGTGGGGCCCCGCTTTCAAACAAGTTAGGTTTATTTGGTACGTGCTCAATCTAATGGATATTACGGACACCATGGCCATATATAAGTGTCAAGTTTACAGTGTAGTTTGTATATGACTGTAAAACTGTGTTTGTATATCTACGTTCTTCAAAGAGACCGTGATTCAGGTTCGTCATCACTTGCAATCCTGAATAATGTTAATGCATTAATACCTTCATGTAAAGTTCATCTCTAAGACACACACATTTCATTTAATGCATGAATTTCTGGATTTTATCCTTTGGTAACAGTATTTAATTTTTACTATATAATGGAGGAGGATGTTGGAATTTATATAGTTAATGGAAGAATTATGTCAGGTGACTACATGGAAGCTTACTAATATTTGGAGTTGTGGGTCAAAATATATTTTAGTTTGGTAGAATGGAATTTGGGAAATATGAACCTATTTCATATGGTTGAAACGAAGTACTCAGATGTGATTCCGGTTTGTGATAATTGCATTGCTTTAAAACGAGTAGATGTACTCGTTCGTTCTCTTCGTTGGTTACACGAAACTTTGCAGCTACGTGTAAAAGCATGCATTGTACCTTCATTTGGTCACTCGAACTCTCTCCTAGTTTCGGCCAAATGGAACCATTCGGCTAAATGAAACCTTTCGATTTTTTGGCATCTTTCGGCCAAGGTGGAGTAACGAAAGTCAACTTGTCATTTAAATGAATTTCAATTTCGGCATCGTAAAGTTCACTTGGACTTATGTGTGAATCATGCTTTGTAGTAATAATATTATATATAATACCTATACTATATATCTATATATATATTATATTATTTAATTATCTTGTTTTCGGCCTTATGAAGGTAACGAAATAATTGCTTCATTTTGTGTAGTTTATGTTGCGTGCATGCATGTCTTTATTGAATATATATATTAGTTTATATTTTGCATATAATATGCAATTGAATACAAAAATAAATACTAATATATATATATATATACTGCTATACTAGTAATATAATATATAATTATAATAATATATATATATATATTATATTATACTAACTCATATTAATCATTCGTATGCCAGTACATGAACCTAATTGAAGGTCTATTTCTTATGAAAAATAATGGTCAATTTTTCCCAATGCCTTGATATATTCAGATAAGATATATCTTGATGGAGTTAAGTCCAATTTAATGATTAACTTCCCATGTAACTTCTCCTAACTGTTTATATTCTAGTATCTATTAATACCATCATGGAGAAACATCTGAAGAATGTACAGAGAAAATCAAAAGGCAAATGAGAGAATCAGTTGCAGGAACCAAGTATTTCACAGTTTTCTAACAGTTCTACAGGAAATTCTCAACAGAGCAACTTGAGGAATTTCATTCATCTTCTTGGTTTAATCCCATTAGGGGGAATCTCTTGAACCTCTGTTTGCTTTATAGAGGGATGATTTTAAGCTTATAGGAAAGTGACATTTACATGCCCAAGATTATCACAAATGATCCAGTTCGTTGTTCCCTGTTGTATCCCTTGTATTTAATTGTCTGTATCTCATCAATGTATTAAGTATACAAGCTCCTTTTTCTAACATGTTTACTATGTTAAGTTTTCAATTTTCAACAATTGGAGAAACCAATTCTCCATTTTAGAACAGCATCACCTTTAGAGACACACTCAAAACTTGGTCATCATCAAATCCTAGAAATCACGCTGAACAATAAACCATTTCATCGGGGCAAGCGCTTTTTCCTTCTTCTTTATTCCTCATTTCTTCTTCACTATACTTGCAATCGGGAAAAGGTCCCGATTCAAACTTGGCCGATGTGGAGGATGCTAATTTGAAATCGAGGATAATGGATAAATTTCTAGCAAAAGTGCAAAATGATGCCAAGGAAGCGTAGAGGAATTGCCTTTGCGGACCTCATCCTTATTGCATGAGATCTAATAAAAGCAGTCAAAGAAAATTGGACTCACCCTAGAAAAAGCAATCTGGAGAAAATATGAAAGTGAAGCTTCAAAACAAAATTCTGATCGCGGAGAATTCAACAAAGCGATCAATGGAGAATCTGTGATGCATGCAAAGGGAAACCTTGCCTGATGCTACCGATCAGAATTCTCTTTCAGAACTACATCACTTTTTTCTTCTTCACTTTCTTATTCTCTTTTCACACCCACCCCTCTCACAGCTTCAAACTCGGCGCTTTTTCACTTCTACATCCTACAAGCGATCGGCGCCTTTCTCTTTTTCATCTTCAGCTGTCGAACTCGGAGCCTTAATTTGGCAGAGTGTTTTTGTGTTCTGTGTTCGGCGAGAAGGCAATAAGGGATTTTCATATTTGTGTTCTGTGTTTTGTATAATTGAATTCTGGCAATCGTTTAATTAGATCCATAAATTTATATACTGTAGATTCATAATTTCTATACATATAGATTCCATAATTTTTTATGAATCTATTAGTATAGAAATTATGAATCTAATAATATAAAAATTATGGATCTATAATATATTAATTATGGATCTATAGTATAAAAATTATGAACTTGCATACATGTCGGTTCATGTCCAAAGCCCTTATTGACATCGGTTTTTGGCCAAACCGGAAATCTAAATAATTAAATTCCTCAGTCAATCAACTTCAACCTAAGAAATTCAGATGTTGTAGTTGAAAAGGCAACTTTGCTTTTATAAACCCATAAAACAACATCTCCTCCAAGCAGAAATATCCATCTACTAATTGAGGAACAAAATTTAATTCATGATTAGACATTCAACTGTCATTAGAATATCTTTTCAGGATGGAAATTTCTATTAATATACTAATCATAAATTAATGATTTTATTCAAGTATATCAAAATTCCTTTTAATCTCATCCACTAAAGCCAACTGAACAGGATGATAGATACAATTTTAATATTTCTATTAATGAACTAGTGAAATAAAATATTTAATTGATTATACCAGAATACACTTAATAGGTTCCTAGTCAATAAATATTTATATCCTACAAATTCTACAACCAAGAATTTCAATCATCATGTTGAACTTATTAGGAGTGGGGACTCCTTAAAATAAAAATTCAACCTCCTCCATTTGAGACATCATCAACTTTGGAGAATAAACCTATTCCATTCAGAGAACATTAACTTTGGAGAATAAACCATTTTGATTTTAAGTTTTTAACTTTTCAAATTTTTTTCTAAACTGAAGAATCATACCCTCTTAAATAAATCCATGATTTAAATTTAAACTTTCTTTTCACTGTCAATTTCCATACTAGATAAACCAGTAACTATTTGGTATTCAGAATTTTAAAACATTCTCAATATGAGAAACTTTGTGTTAAAAACATTCATAAATTTTATGAATTTCATTATGCATACCTTATGCATAAAACTTTTTGCATCTCTTCAACAGAAATATCACAATAATAGTTCCAAGACTTTATACTTTTAATCAGAAAATATAAAATATCTTTAAAGAATTTCACAAGGATTTAAACATCTGTGTGCTAAAATCCAACATATTCTGCAGATATATACCTAAAATAATTCCCCAATTCTGTAACAAGTAGAAGACAACAGAACAATTGATATCACCCAAATTAATCCCAAATCTTGATAACTTTACCACACTTCAAGATCCACCATATTATCATGTTCTTATACTAATGCTATCGCACTGCCGAACAAAGTCTCAATATACAAATCTATTTATACACATGCATAAACAATCCTTGTATTAGCAGGCTATGCAAAACTCAAAAGAACTCATGCTATCTTCTAGACATGAATCTAGAAACTTAACTAGTAAATAAAATAAAACTTACATTCATGCCGAGCCCGAGACAAATAAAAAGTATTGTACCGATCTTCATCCTATAACTTGTATCTGCCTTGATAATCCATCTCTTCTGGCCTTTAATGCGCTAAAGCCACTCCCCCACCGTGGAGAGAACATATCCTCTCATTCCAATTAAATCATGGCTAACAAAATGATTTATTTAATAAAAATCACTTTACACATCTCACTAATCATCTTGGCATAATCTAATACCCTATGATTTTGTGTGAAGATGAAAGCATATTGCATATCATGCATTAAAACACATGTATAATACATGCACTACTCCATGCAAAAATTCGCATAGAAATCTTCTTGTCATATTAAAATGACAGAACAAAGTGGTTTGCTATCTCTCTCATAAGACATTCTGAATCGCATTCCGAAAATATTACGGTGAATGAGAACTCATTCTTTCACGCCTAACATCTTGCCTTCAAAACTCTCAAGGCAAGACTAAATGATCACAGGTTTATAAATTTTAAAGCTTATAGATTGTTGAAAAAAGTGCTTGTATTCTGTTAATACATTTGATTCAAAAAAAAAAATACAGAAGCAACAGGAAAAAAAAATTGGATCATTTGATATCTTCAGGCGGGTAATCACTTTCCTATAAACTTTAAAATCTCCCTCTATAAAAGCAACAAGGTTCAAGATTTAAATCTTATGAGATACAAGAAGATGAAATGAATTTCCCAAGTTGCTTTGTTTGAGAATTTCCGGTAGAATTGTAAGCCTGTGAATTATCTTGATTTCCTGGCAGATGATTGCCTCTCAAATCGCCTATACTTTCAGATGTTTCTCCAAAATATTTATCGACATATAAAATCTAACTGTTAGGAGAAGTTACATGGAAGTTGCCAGTAGTTTCGAAACCCCAACTTCCATCAAGATATATCTTAACTGATTACAATCATGAAAAATAATAATTACGTAAATCATGTTTTCTTGATTATGTACGTAATATGAACCTTTGCAAGTTTTACTAAATTGTATGCATAATAATAGAATATGACTGCTTCCTGTAGTGTTACCTTGATATGTAGCTTTATATAGAAGTTTACAGAGCTATAAATTGAGGTGTGGTTATACCCTAACCACAAGACTAGGCAAATGAGCAAATAATCAAACAGAAGATATATAACCGAGATATATAATAAGCGGCTAACTACTAAGCTTCAACACGGCCCCGAAGATTGAGGCACCGTCAGCCGAGCCAAGCTTGGTCCAGAACACATCAAACAAACGATAACTAAGCGGTTTAGTCAGCAAATCAGCCACCTGCTCAGTTGATCGAACATAGCTAACACACAGAGCCCCAGACACAACCTGCTCACGCACAAAAAAATAGTCAAGCGCTAAGTGTTTCATTCGCGAGTGGAAAACTGGGTTTTTGCACACATACGAAGCACTTAAGTTATCAGTAATTAATTGCGGTGGAAGAGCACAGACCAAACCAAGCTCACGTAAAGACTTTGAACCCACATAACTCTCAGCAGCTCGGAATTAGCAAGCGCCACCGACGAAATTCCAGCCTTCCGTGGAGGACGAGCACCAGCAAACGTTGCTTAGTAGCAACTTGCTTTTCGACAAGAGAGGTGAGAATTCGGATCCAAAAACACAGTCAGCAGTGCCTGGCTGGCGCCCCCTCGCGAACACGACACCCCTCCCCGTCCGCAATTCTGATCTGTCACACAAGAGAGAACGAGGCACCCCACACCCACGCCCCAGCAAAACCTATAGTCACCAGGTCGCAACGTAACTTTTAAGTAACACACAGGCACCCGATTCTGCAGCTGCCAGCTCAACCCTCTCGACTTGGCGTGCTAGCGCGATGCTCATCAGATTCGAGCAATGCGATTCACCGCCAAACGAACATCAGGCCTGGTAACTGACAAGCTATTCGGGGCGCCCAACTGACGCGGCGATAAGCATCCCGGAGTCAAAGGCTAGATTCCGCCACCTAAATCCCAACCGAACGGTACACCATCGGACGTAAAACGCTGGCTTGCCCCGTTATACCAAGTCTGTAGATTTTATTTATCAGATATGTAACAAGATCTAATAGTACCGAGTATAGCCAGAGCATATAATTGAGGTGTGGTTATCACTACCCACCACAAATTAGACCAAATGCAGAATCATCAACCAGAAAATATAATAAATCAGATATCATCCACATAGAGCTATATATCTCACAGTCCTTTTCCGAAGTGCAAACAAAAACTCGTGCAAAGATAATATATACTCAACGTATCATCTACACCCGTATGCACTCAACACTATACTACATCAATCATACCGACATACCTATAACCTTTATAATAGTTCAGCCATAATAATTGCAGGGAGCTTTGAAGCTCACGCGCTGTATGAACACGAATATATAATTAACATTATCCTTCAACGGAACAATTCCATCCAGAAGCCATTTTCTCTACTTTCAAATGGAGCATAAATCGATAGAAAGCTCTCTCAAAAACAATTCTCAACGGCAACAACTTCCCTTCCGGATATTCATTAAACTTCTGTAATTATCTTCCACAATTATCTTCGTATTTTAATCGGATATTTCTCGGAATGATCAATTTGTTCCGAATCATCCATCATATGCTGTATTTCCCATTAATTTCTTACAGACTAAAATAATATTCTATAATACACAATCAAATTTAATTAAGGTTTTATGGGTAGTTCTCCTGAACCATTCATACTTCATTATACGTAATTCTTCACAAGTTACAGGCTCGCTAATACATAGAATTTTTAACGGTCACCCTGCTACTGACGTGGAATATATTTGAAGAGTCACACACTAATATTTGTCTAAAATTTCAATCATGTTACAAGTTGTACATCATCCAAACTCTGCATAAGTCATCAGGCTTTCTCAGGGAAGAAGAGGCACTACTTTCTGTGGGTTGCATGCTGATGCTACATCGATCACAACAGTAGGCTCACCAACAAACTATACCAAGATGTTGGTTCAAATGAAATGAAATTTCTCATCTAGATCAAGGAGGAAGAAGAAAGAAATTCAAAAGTAATGATTCTTATGTATTTAAACGATTACAAGTTGTCTTTTAATATTAAAATAATAAAAATCACAAAAAGATCTCTCTAGCTGGTAATTTATCTATTTATGTACGCTCTGGTGGTCTTTGCAACACGCTATCTTCAACAATTTTTTACACATAAAGGAATTACTAGTAAGTGCCTGCAGGTTTACATATATACACCGTCACCAAGAAAGAAATTAGAAAAAGAAAAAAAAAAAAAAAAGTAAGGATTCCTCTAATATAAAATTTGTGGGGGGAGATACGTTCCCCAAAACATTAGGTTAGCAGACAGAGAACTACAGCTACTCATCGAGTAACATAACGACTAAAGATTAAACGACTTGATGCAGATATCATCAGTTAACATGTATTTTGGGGTGACAGACTTATTGCAAATGTGAGCCACTACTCGCGTACATCTGAGCTTGCAGTCTTATGTCTTTAGTTGTTTGAACGGAGAAACTTACAATTTGTGATGGAATATAATTACCTTAAAGTTGCATTAAATGACCGAGGAACGCTGAGGATAATCGAAACCTAAAGACTAAGACATTGCAGTAACAATGCAACTATCCAAAGTTCTAACATCACCTAGTTTTGGGTAATACTTATCCTAAATATACGTAATACTATCGACTTTGCAATTTATTGCTACTGATGAGCATCATCAGTATTGAATATTGTCCGGTCTAGCTTACAATTTAAATACCAGGTTTATACATTTTAAGAATACAATTTTATCTTCTAATCTTTGATTGATCGTGTCTTGGTCACAGTTTAGGATCCTTTTTTAATTTTTTTTTTTTGATTACTCCTTTGTGTCGTGAATTCCTTTACTACATGGTACCCCAAATGTTCAATTTTAAATAAAAGATTAACTATCGAGTTATTTAACAGCAATGTTGCAAAATCCACGCGCATGAGGCTTAGCGACCAGAGGGAACCAAGCAACCGATCAGAAGCAAAACTGTAACGAAAATAAAAAAAAACAAAAAAAAGAGAACACTCAACTAAACACACAAAGCATTGACAAAAACAGAAAAAGCACGAACATAAAGATAAGCAATAACAACACACAGCACGAAAAAATAGCTAATACAGAAACAACCCGATATTTAAATAATTAATTAGTGATAAAGGCTTAATTAACATACAAAAATAAAGTCAATTTCAATAAGAATATGAACTAATAAAACCAATAAATATTAACTAAAAATTATTATTCATATAATAAACAAATCAGGCCATACAAAAGCCAAGAGTACAGAACAGAAAACTGAAGAAAGAGAAGAAACAAACAAAATCAAAAACACAGAAAAACATCGCCACACTAAAAAAACAACAAAAAAAAAAAACAACAACGCCCTCCAGTCGCCTCCACCATCCGTCCAATCCCGGGCCTACGCCAGTAACCTTCAAGTAAGATTTATTTATTATTTATTCAGTATTTTCCTTCTTATTTTAGTTATGTTTTTTTTTTTCTTTTAATCTTTTGTTTAAAAAATTTATAAAAAAACAAAACAAAACAAAACACAATTGGCGCTAAGCACCGAGCGCTTTTTCATGTTGGTTGTCAAATCAAACAAAACCTCTACGCTTAACAATGTAATGGAACCAGAAATTTGAAGAATAAACTAAATCGTAACAGACTGCTAAATAAAACTTTTAATATAGTTTAGGAACTCATTAGCATGATGTTCAATTCATCATTTCTCTTTTTAAAAAATAAAAATTTAAAGAATTACTTCTTATTCCAATATAATGCTAAAATCACAAATAGTACACTATACTACTTCTAATTCATAGTCATGTTGCAGTCAGCGCTAGGCGCCTAGTCGGAGCGCCGGCCAGCTGGCCTAGAGCCAAGCGGAATCTAGGAAAACGATAGGCGACAGCGCTAAAAACAGTGGTCAGACTTGCAGTTTGACAATTTACTAATGAGACTGAAGTTTTCCACATTCAAGATCAAATAACCACATCCAAGATAAATGAATAAATGATGAATCCTCCACAACTCAAACATCAAAAATATTAAAAATTCAAATACCAAATACCACGTCAATCTGCCAAAGATTGCAAGTATCCATCGAAACTAGTGTACGGGTGTTATATATACTCATCATTCATATACGCTAGCCCGTCGTGCTCACTCACACACAACCACAGATCCAATATCCCATAGTAGATACACAGCCCCGTAATATTAGTATAATATACATCACATATCACGGCTACTATAGGTATATATAACCCCAGTACACCATACCATCAACCATACCACCGCGACCCGCATACCATCCATACCTACCGCTAACTACTATCCATCAACTTACCGTAACCTACTGACGTGACCATAGCGCCTA
>VALG01000919.1:2709-13866 GCA_009835305.1 Ipomoea purpurea
GAGATACTTTACCGTAGTGAAATATGGCTACAAATTTCAGATATTAGTTCAGTGGCGGATCCCAAATTGGGAGCGGGAAATTCGTCGATTACGAAATTATTGCAAATTATGATGTCCACGGACATTTGCAGAAGCTCAAAATCTTTGGAAGCTTTGTTGATCCCGCGGTTACGAAGGAATGCTGAAGCAGGCGCTATAACGCGAGATAAATTGGCCTTGGGTCATAATTCACCAAAAGGTGTTCATTATTCCATTTTGGGCAATTAGTCGTGCTCAAAGCAGCAAACAAGCTTGAGACCATCTTAAAGGTGTCACCAAAAGGATGTTGTCCGGGGCCGCAGAGTCTAAGTTGAGTCGTTGAGAAGCGTTTGTACGATAATTGTGAGATGACGCTCTACCACGAAACAAGTAGATGCGTATTGGTGCAGCTCCCGTCTTAAGTTGCAATATGGTGAATAAGGATGAGGTTATAAGGACGATAACCAAATTGAAGATGGGCAGTGGTTGAGAAAGTTCTTCGAAGGCTATGCGATGAAGTGATGACCATGTGGTGGCTCGATCAAGCAGAGTGCAACAAAACCTGAGCCCTCTTAACCAATTGCAGAGCTGAAAGGTATGTAAGAAGTCATGTTGACAGGATTGCGTCAAAAATGCCAGAACGCACTAGCAGAAGAATGCTTTGAAGAGTCAAGTCACCTTAATGTGACTGGCACTAATCAAAGAGGTGGAGGATCTGGTAGAGGTCGTGGAAGAGGACAGAGGTAGGTTCTGGTGGCAGGGTCGTGGTATGACTCCAACCAAGGAAAAGCGTGGAGGTAATACAAAACAAGGTAAATTTCCATTTCATTGCTACCAATTATGGCAGTATGGACACAAGAATTGCAGATTGTTGGACTAAGCAATGAGGAACAACATCCGTGGAAATCAAGCCCAAACCATTGCTAAAAACACTGCTGAAAAGTCTGGTGAGTTCTGCAAAGCTTTACTTTTAGCCCACGCGATAAGTTTTTTCTGCAGATAAGAACATAATGGTTCTTGGATAACTGGGTTGGTAGTAACCATGATGTGTGGGAAGAAAGAAAAGTCAAAAGTGCCAATTTGTTGGAAAGGTAAAATTCATTCAGTTTGATAGGATGGTACTCCACACTTTTATATGCCGGATGGTTCTAATGTTGCCTGAACTAGCATCAAAATTTGTTGAGTAATGGGTCAGGTTGTCAGAAAAAGATATAGATAGATATTGCTCCAGGGTGTTGTACCAATTGCAGAATGCTAAAAAGGAGTTTTGATTGCAAAGGTCAAATATGTCCCAAAAATTGACTATTTCCTTTGAAAATTAAGCATACTGCCCTTCTTGCTTGCCTTTAATTTGAAGTTTGTGATGATAATTGGTTATGGCATATGCGGTTTGGGCATTTCGCATGTTCTCTGGTTAAACTATCTTGCGAGAAAGGAACTTGTTTCTGATTTACCTGTTGTGAATGTCCTAATCGTATCTGTGAGATTTTGTGTGATTGGCGAAAGAAGCCATAGAGACTCCAATTTCCCGTGGGCCAAGGTCAAGGAGTAGCTACAAAACAGTTGGAGATTGTTCACTCAGGACCTATGTTCGTTGGAGGTTCCCGTCAACCCATGGAAAGGTTGTAAGTACTGTTATTACTTTCATTGATGATTTCAGTAGCAAAACATGGGTTGACTTTCTGAAGCAAAAGTCTGAAGC
Organism: Ipomoea purpurea; assembly: GCA_009835305.1. Lineage (NCBI taxonomy): Eukaryota > Viridiplantae > Streptophyta > Magnoliopsida > Solanales > Convolvulaceae > Ipomoea > Ipomoea purpurea. The sequence goes on from VALG01000919.1 coordinate 4,430, forward strand.
ATGTGATGTTTTCAAACAATTTAAGGCTTTTTGTTGTAAAAGCAGAGTGGTTATGAAATTAAAATCTTGAGAACTGATAGAGGTACAAATATATTGTTGTGATAATTTTCTGAAAGAGAAGGGTATCCAAAACCAAATGACAGCTAGATAAACTCCAAACAAAACGGAGTGGCTGAGGGAAGAATAGATCTATCATGGATATTGGTGAGGTGCATGTTGAAATCTAAGAATCTGCCTAAACTTTTTTGGGCAGAAGCTTGTTGCTTGTGCTGTCTATGTCTTGAATAGGTGTCCAACTAAAAGTGTCGTGATAAGACGCTGAGAGAAGCTTGGAGTGGGAGAAACCCTCTATCAAATATCTCAAGGTTTTTGGATGTTTGGCATATGCACATGTGCCAAATCCATTGAGAAAGAAGTGGATGATAAAGGTGAGAAGTGCTTATTCATTGGTTATAGTGACGCTTCAAAGGCTTTATAAACTATACAATCCTGAAAACTAAAAAGGTTGTTATAAGTGTGATGTCATTTTGATGAATATGGTGGCCTGGGATTGGTTAGCTAAAGATGAAAGTTCAGTTGTTATTCCTGCTGTTGAAAATATTGTTGAAGAGCAACCGATTCCAGATAATGTCCAGTCTCCTTCACAGCAGCCAGAGTCGTCAGTTCGACGATCTCAGCCGCGAGCGCCACTTACCAGCTCGCTTGCAAGATTATGTTTTTGGGTCATGATAATGACCTGTCTGATGAAGAGATTGTTCAATTTGCTCCTTTTGCAGATTGTGATCCTTTAACTTTTGAGGAGGCTGCTACAGAAACTCATTGGGCTTAAGGCGATGGATGAGGAGATACGTGCCATTGAAAAGAATGGTACCTGGGAGTTAACAGATTTACCTCCTGGAAAGAAGCCAATTGGAGTGAAGTGGGTTTACAGAACGAAGTACAAGTCAAATGGAGAAATTGACCGTTTTAAGGCAGCGTTGGTAGCAAAGGGTTACAAGCAGAAACCAGGTATTGATTTTTTGAGGTTTTTCCGCTTGTAAGTAGATTGATACAGTTCGAATGGTTATTTCTCTTGCTGCTCAAAATGATTGGAAATTGCATCAAATGGATGTCAAGTCTGCTTTTCTGAATGGTTTTCTTTGAAGAAGAAATATATGTTGAGCAACCTGCAGGATTTCTGAAGAAAGGGGACGAAAATAAAGTGTACAGGTTGAGAAAAGCCTTGTATGGCTTAAAGCAAGCGCCTAGGGCGTGGTAATGTTGCATTGACTCATATTTTGTTGAAAGTGATGTTTATGAGAATGTGCCGTGCAACGACCGTTTGTATGTCATGCAGCGGATTCTTGTGATATTGTTTTTTAATGCTGTCTGTATGTTGATGATCTGGTTTTTTACTGGAACAACTTGAAGCTAATCTGCCAGAATTCAGGGAGGGCACTCAATTAAGAGGTTTGAAATGACCGATATGGGCCTTACTGTCTTACTTTCCTGGCCTTGAGGTTGTTCAGGATGGATGGTGGAGATCTTTTTAATTTTTTCCAAACAAAGAAGGAAGTATGCCTGCTGATCTTAATTTTTTTTTTTTTTTTGGAAAAAGTTTTTTTTCAAAAAATGGAAAAAAAAAAACTTTCCCCCAAAACCCAAGTTTTTTTTTTTTTTCCGACCTCCGTTTTTTTTTTTTTAAAGCCCTTTGAAAAAAGTTTTTTTAAAAAGGTGTCCAAAAAGAATGAGGGTGTGGTTAAGAAAAAAATTGTTGGGAAAAAATGTTTTAAAAACCCAAAAAAACTTTTAAAATAAGGTTTTAAATTTTTGAAGTCCCCCCCCTTTTTTTTTGAGGTTTATCTTCGATTGGCAAACCAAGGCCCCAAAAAGATTTATTTTTTTTTTTTTTTCTTTTTTTTTTTGAAGTTTCGGAATTACTTTTTTTAGCAGATTCCCATGGGAAGGAAAAAACCCCAAAAAGAAAATTCACAATTTGGGGGCCCTTGCCAAAGCAAAAAAAGCGAAAAATTTTCTGAAGATAAATGGTTTGAAAAGGGTACGAGTTTTAAAAAGTGAAAAAAAAAATGGAAAAAACTTTTTTTTTTTTTTACTCCTTTTTAAACCCTTAAAAATGAAAGCCCGCTTGTTGGGAAAACTTTTGTTTTTTTTGGGTTTTTTTTTTTAAAAAAAAACCACAAAGACAAAGTTGAATTTTTGGGCCTGGGAAAGAATGTTTTTTTGAGACTTTTAAGAAGAAGCAAACGTCAAGCGGTTCTTTTAATTGCCCCTTTTTCCTATCTTTTGGTTTTTTTTTCGGCCAATATTTTTTTTCACCTTGGTTCCCCTTTCAAAAAGAAGCAAAAAACAAGATTTTTTTTGGTAAGCAACTTTTTTTTTTTTCCAACCGCAAGAAAGCCAGAATAAATAAATTTGCCCCCAAGCAAGCCCAAAAAAAAAAAAAATTTTGTGCTACTCAAAGCACAGTTTTTATTTTTTTTTTTTTTGGCCTTTGAAGGGAAGAAATTTTTTTTTTTTTTTTTGGATTTTTTCTTAAACAACACAACAAAGAACCACCTTTTACAAACCTATTTTTTTTTATTGGTGACAAACAAGTTCAGCAATAATTCAAATTTGTCCCCAAAAAATCCAGTTTTTCCTTTTTTTTTCAAATGGTCGCAAAAAAGCCAAAACACAATTTTGAATATCAAAGTTAAAGAATCCAAACCCAAAAAAATCCAAAAAGAAAGAAAGGTTTTTTTTCTTTTTTTTGGTTTTTGTTTTTTGGAAAAAAAAACAAAATCAACAATTTTGAGTTTTAATTTTTGTTTTTTTCCCAAAAGTGAAATTTGTTCAAAAAGGTTTTTTTTTTTTGCCCAAAGAATTATCTTTTACAAAAAGCCCCGTTTTGAAGAACAGAGACATTTTTTCCTTAAAATTTGAAAGAAAAAAGGAAAAAAATTTTGGGGGAATGACCAAAATTATATCCCCAAAACTTTGGGTTTTTAAAGAAAGGCCAATGTTTTTTTTTTTTATAATTAAAGTAAATAATTAAATATTTAAATTGTTTATTAAATGTTTTTTTTTTTTTAAAAAAAACCAAAGTTTTTTGGAAAAATTTGAAAAATGGGGCCCAAAAATAGAAATATTGCAAAAATCGAAAAAAAATTTACGTGGGGGTTTTTAATGGCAAAATTACAAATGGAAGTTGGGTAAACATGTGGCCAAAGCATCCAAAAACAGAAAAATGGAAAAATAATAGCCAAAGGTACATTTTTTTTGGAAAAGTTTTTTAAAAAAAGTGCTTTTAACATGCCCCCCAATTGTCCCTAGTTTTTTTTTTTTTTTTTTAAAGCCAAATTTAATTTTTTTCCTTCCTATTTTCTTACCTTTTTTTACTAAATAAATTTAGGGCCCTTTTTGTAATTAATCAAATTTTTTAAAAAAAAAAAATCCAATCCAAAATTCAAGTTTTATTTCAATTTTTTCCCTCTTCTTTTCCTTTTTTTTTTTCCTCTCCCTTTTTATTAAAATTATAATTATAATTAATTTTATTAAAGAATATATTTTTATTATTTTTTTAATTAATATAAAATAAGATAAATATTATATTAAAAATTAATTTTAAATTATATATTAAATTTTTTAAATTATATTAATTAATTTTTTCTTTTTAAATAATAATCTAAAACCCACCCAAAATCTCCCCTTTTTTTTTAAAATTATAATTCAAAAAGATTAATCTCTTTGTCCACTTTTTTTTCCATATCAAACTTTTTTTGTAAAACCTTTTTATCTTTTTATACAATGCTTCAATTTTTAAAACTTTTTTCCTTTTTGATTGGGCCCGTAACTTTTCCTTTTATTTTTTACTAATTTCTTTCCCCCCGCTTTTGTTTGCAAAAAGTACAAAACCTTTTTTGCTCTTTTTATTTTTTAACCTTTGGTTACTTTAAAAAGAAAGTTTTTTAAGGTTTTTAACCGAGAAGTTTAAAATTTTTAAAAATTTTTTGAAAAAAAAAAAGCTTTTTGAAAAAAGTCCCTTATTCAAAACCCCCCCCCCTTTTTCCCTTTTAGACTTTTCCACAACCCCCCTAAAATTTTCGGGACCCAAACAAAAATTTTGGTTTAAATCAAAAAAGAAGCCAGGTTTTTTTGCCATAATTTCGAGTTTCCCAAAATTTTTTTTTTTTTTGTCCCTTCTAAACCTTTTTTTGATTAAACCCTTCAACCAAATTCGGTAATCCAAAAAAAAATAACGGGTTTGTCCTAATTGTTTTGAAGTCAAAAAAATTTTTTTTTTTTTGAACTTTGGCTTTTAAAGACCCAAACAAGAATCCTTTTTTTTTCGAAAAAAAAATCAAAAAAGATTGAAAAAAATTGGAAAAAAAAGAGAATTTTATTGCTCTTTGCCCAAAATTTTTTTTTTAAAAAATTTTAATTTTTTTTTCCTTTTAAGAAAAAAAAAAAATTTTGAAATTGAATTTTGGCAAAAATTTTTCGCAAAAATTTTGCAAAAAAAAAGGTTTTAAAAACATTTTTTTAATCCGCCAACTAACACGATGAAAAAATTGGGGTTGGGGGAAGTAAAAAAAGTTACAAAGTGGGTCCCTTTTAAAAAAAATTGAAAGAATTTTTTTTTTTTTAAACAAAGGTCAAAAAACCACTTTTCAATCCGTACAAAACAAGGGTTGGAACAAAACTCCAAACAAAAAGTACCCATTTTTCCCCAACAAAACCAAAAAGTGGGGGAAAAATGGTTTCCCCCCTTCGTTTGAAAAGGATTTAAAAAGAAAAAACAAGAAAAAAAAAATTAAACTTTGGGACCAATTTTAAATTTGGCCAAAGGAATAAATTTTTTGTTTTTTTTTTTAAAAATTTCTTAATTCCGATTTGAAACACTTTATATTTTTTTCCAAAAGGTTTTTTTCCCGAAAATGTTTCCCAATCCCGCAAAGGAAAGTTTTTTTTTGGGAAAACGCCCCTCAAATTTTCCAAAATTTTGGGTGTAAAAGGAAAGAAAAACCGAACCAAAGAAAAAAAGGAAATAATTTTAAAAAGACTCAACTAATAAGCAAATTAAAAAGAAAATTTCGGAAGGATTTTTTTCCCAAAAAATGCCCCTAAAACGGCCGGGGAGAAAATATTAAAACCGGACTAAAAAAATTGGAACGAGATTTTTGCCCCAAAAAATCCTTTTTTTTTGGAAAAAAGACAAAAATTTTAAATCAAAAGGAAATTTTTTTCCACTTTCCAAAAATTTTCTACGTGGTCTTTTTTTAAAAACCCATCTTAACATGGGGAACATTGGAAAGGTTTCCACGGCCCAAATTGAAGAAAAAGAACATAGGGGGAATCCTAAAAAAACCCCTATTCCACGATAAGCTTTTTCTTTTTTAAAGTTGATCCCTAAAAAAGCTTTAAAAAAAAAAAAATGAAAAAAATTTTTTTTTTTGAAGAAATGAAAAATCAAAAGGAAAATTAAAAGAAGGAAGAATTCATTGAAAAGAAAAAAAGAAAAAACAACGCCCGGCCTTTAAAAATAAAGCCGAGGCAAACCCCCAAAAAATCAAAACCCGCTTTCAAAAGGTCCAGTACAAAAATTTGTTTTGAAAAAATTTTTACCTGCCTTTTTTAAAATGATTTTCAAAATTTTTTGCTCTCCCCTTTCTTTGTTTTTCAAAAAAATTTGTCAAAAGGGAAAATTTCCAAAATTGAAGAAGAAAAAGCCCAACCTACAAAGAGAAAAAATTTCCCACACAAAGGGAAAATCCCGTGGGAAAAAAAATTAAAACAACGAAGAAAAAATTTCGAAGAAAAGAAATTATTTGAGGGAAAAAGAAAATTTTTCAAATTTTTGTGTTTTAAAAAAAAAAACTTGTAGAAAAAACCGGGACCACCCCTTTTTTTTTTTTTTTTTTTGCCCAAAGCCAAAAGTTTTGTTTTTCCCAATACACCCCAAAGGGGGTAAGTAAAAAAAAGTCAAAGTTAACACCAAATTGTTTTACCCCTTAAAATCCCCTTAAAAAAATAAAGGAAAAAAAAATTTTTCAAGTCCAAAAAAAAGATTAAGATTTTAAAAGAAAAAAGAAAAAGAAAAGCAACTTCCAATCAAGTTTGACCCCCAACTTGAAATTAAAGTTTTAAGTTCAGAAAGAATCCTTTTCCCAAAGTTGATTAAAGTTTGAAAAAAAACAAAACCTCAAAAAAAGGAAATGAAACAAAATTTGCCCAAATTGTTTTTTTTTTTTTTTTTTTTTTGCATTGAAAGCCAAATCTTTCCAAACCAACACACCACCACGAGGAAAAAAAAAAACAATGGTGTCTTTTTTTTTTTTAAAAAAAAAATTGGCGTATTTTGGGCAAATGAAAGAAAATGAAAGGTTTTTTAAAAAACAATTAAAAAATCTTTTTTATTTGATCTTTGTTTAATTTTTCTTTTTTCCCAATTTTTTTTTTTTTTCTTTAGAGAAGTTTTCCCCAATCCCTTTTTTTTTTTCAACTTAAAAAATTGGAAGAAATGTCAAAACCGTAAAAATGACCCAAACTTTTTCCACTTTCCCCTTTCACCTCCAAAAAAAGAGCCCCGCAATAATCAAAAAATCTTTGAATTTTTTTCCTTGAAAAAGATTTTCAAAAATTTAATGAAAAAAATTGCAAAAAAAATGCCTTTTTCCCCTAACTTTGAAAAGTGGAAAGACCTTTTTTTGAAAAAGGAATTAAAAAATTATTTGGGTCTTTTTTTTTCAAGAAAGAGGTTTTTTGGGGGTTAAAAAAAATCAAAGGAAAAGTGAAAGAGAACACACCTTTTAAGAGAAGGTTTTTTATAGCAAAAAAAAAAACCCAATTTTTTACGCATTTTTCAATCCAAAAATTTAAAATGGGGACAAAAATTTTTGGGTAAAAATATTGCCAAAAAAAAAACCCTTTCAAAAAGTGGGATAAAAACCGAAAAACTTTTTGGGTTTTATTTGAAAATTCCCAAAATTTCGTGTTTTTTTTTTTCCTTCTTTTTCAAGCCTCCCCGAAGGAACATTTGAAACCCCCCAAGTTTTCCCCCCTTTAAAACTACTTTAAAACTTTTTTTTAAAGTAAATAAATTTTTCAAATTGTTTTTTAGTAAAAAAAATTTTTTTTTTTTTGGGTAAAAAGGAGCGTCCAAGGAAAAGCCCAACCAGTTGAAGGACCAAAGGAATTTTGGGTTTTTTTTTTTTATCCAAAAAACTTTTAATGTTCAAAAAAAATTTAAAAAACAACTTTTGTTTTTTTTTTGGACCCAAAAAAAGCCCCTTCCAAAAAAAAAGAAAAAAAAAAAATAATTTTTTTCGTCCAAAAACCAGTAACAAAATAAAAGACCAAAAAAGTTTTTTTTTTTTTGTTTTTTCCTAAAAAAATTTGGAAAAAAAAATACACCCAAAATTGAAAAGTTCCCCCCTTAGTGCACAAAGGGTTCCTCATAAGGAAAAAATGGGAAGAAATCCCCGAATTGATTTTTTTGAAAGGCAAGGGAAAAAAGAAATTTTTTTTTTTAATCCAACTTCTTAAGACAAAGATTTTTTTGGTTTTGATTGGATAATTTTAAAACCATGGAAACTTTTTAAAAGTTCCCAAAGAAATTTTTTTTTTTAATTGCCCTTTTTTTCATAGGCTTTTCAAAACAATTCTTTTTCCTTTTTTTTTCTCAAGTTGGGCCCAAAAAAAGAAAAATTCGATGGGTTCAAATTTTTTTTTTTTCAAAAAAAACCCGGCCAAAAAACCAAAAAAAAAAAAAAAATGTTTTTTTTTTTTTTCCCAAAAAATTAAAATTTTTTATTGAAATTATTTAATGTGTTTTTTTTTTAATTGGTTTTTTTTTTTTTACCAAGATCAAAACCCCTAAAATAACCTTTTTTTTAAAGAGAATTTTCCAAAATGAGTACAAAAAGGGTGGGATTTTTTTTGGTAAAACCAAAAAAATGACCTTTAAACAAAAAAACCCAAAAGGGAACCCCAAGTTCCAAGTTTTGGGGTTTAAACCCTAAAAAAAAATGTTTTTTTTTTTAATTTCCAATTTTCGCAAGGAAGTTTTTTTTTTTTTTTGGTTAAACCTTTTCCGATTTTAAGTGGAAACCGTTTCCTAAAGAAAACAAACATGAAACTTGGAAAAAATTAAAAAATCAAAGTCCTTTTTTTTTTGGTTTTGAAAATCTTTTTTTAAAAAAAAATAATCGAAGGACCAAAAGTAAAAAAAGTTTTTTAATTTTTCGGTGGAAAAAATGGAAACGATTAACGGCAAAAATAAACAAAAAAAAGGGCAAAATTCCGGTACAAATAAATTTTTTTTTTTCAAAAAAAATGGTTTTTTTAAAAAAAGAAAATCGAAGATTGTTTTATTCCTTTTTTTTCGTTTTTGAAGGTCCTTTTAAAAATTCAACCCTTTTTTTTTTTTGTTTTTGAGTAACAAGTCCAATTTTTTTTTTTTGGTGAACAAAAGGAATTATCTTTAGTTAAAGAAGTTTTTTTTTTTTTTTTTTCCTTTTTCAAAAAAAAAAGAGAAAGTTGTTCCAAGTGGAAAAAAGAAAGTTAATTTCCACGGGAAGAAATTTTTTTTGTTCCTTTTTCGAAGGAAATTAAGAAAAAAGAAAAAAATTTATTTCGGATTTTTATGTTTTGTTTTTGGGTTGGAACAAACACAAAAAAAACAAAGAAATTCCCAAGTTTGTGTTCTTAACTTAAAAGCAAAACCAACTTCACAATGCAAAAACCAAAGTTTTTTTTTTTTTTTTGGGAAAAAATTTTGGCCAACAAGAAAAAAAAAAGTTTGAAATTCTCTTTTAAAAAAAACTTTTTTCCAAGACTTTTAATTCAAAAAACCAAGCCCTAAGCAAAAGAAACAAATTTAGGTTTTTTTTTTTTGAAAAGGTCCCCCTTTTTAAACCCCGAACATTTGGGTCTTTTTTTACAGGAAAAAAGGAAATTCAAAAAAATAATTGTTTTTGGGGAAATGCCTTTGGGCCAACCAGAGGAAAAAGCAAGTTTTCAAGTTTCCAAATCTTTTTTTTTCAAAAAAAAAATCCCCCAAACAGCTTCCAAAGAAATTTCTACCAAAACAAAAGACCCGTTTAAAACCCTCTTACCTAAACAAACAAAATGGATCTTTTTTATTTTTTTTTTTTTTGGTTCCAAGTTTAAAAAGACCCCCCCAGCAAAAAAGTCTAAGTTGGTAGAAAAAATATAACACTAAGTTTTTTTTTTTTTTGTTTTTTTTTTGTTTGAAAAAAAATTTTTGCTTTTTTCCAAAAAGGTTTTAAACACAACTGGAAAACAAAATTATTTGTTTTCTTTTTTTTCTTTCAAAAAGAAAAAAAAAATTGAAAAAAAGTGGAGCAAAAAAAGCATTGCCCCCAAAAGAGCTAAAACTTTGAAAGGCTTTTAACCTTTTTTCAAAAAAACGAAGAAAAAGACCTTTGGAAAAAATT
>VALG01000923.1:6310-44076 GCA_009835305.1 Ipomoea purpurea
GGTTCTTATTTTTCTAGCTTTAATTGTTCTTGCAGAGATGTGGAATTTGACTGCCTTAATCATATTTTTTCGGATGTCGTTTATCAGTTTTCGTTATTTTGGTATTGTTTTTTTAAAATAGCATATATTGATTCGTAACATTATTTCGTTGTCGTTTTTAAGTTTGATGCTTTGCGTTTTATTTAATTTCTGGCCTGGTATATTTTCTCTGTCGAATTTATTCCTAAGTATGGATTCTGTTTTGAAAATTCTAAAGATATTGGTCTTTGAAGTACAAATGCACGGTTCAGCGTTGATTTGCAGCAGGGTCATTCGTTCTAATATTAGATTCTTAGATTATTAGGAATGATTAATGAATCATTAGGCACTTGTTGTTAAATACTGTTTGAGTTCATCTTGACTACTATAGGATAACACCAATTGCATGTTTTAAATCATATCATTTTGTTGTCCTTAGTTTCTGCAATTTGTGGGAGGCTAGCATCTGAGCTTCTGGTAGAGCAGGAATTATGATTGGTTTATGCTATGATTTTGTCCTGTACAATAGTTTTGAGTGTTTAACCCTTTTTATTACGTTGAAACATTATTATGATTTGTTCTGATTTACCTGTGCTGAATCCAACATGCAGGTGTAATGAACTGATGAAGTCTAGCAGTAGTAAATCCTTGTTCTACGAGGCTCCCCTTGGCTTACACTGTAGAGGACGTTCGACCAAACGGAGAATCAATGAATTCAGATCTGCTGCTTACTCCAACGTGAGTTTACTTAAATGTTCTTCAATTGTTTTTCCATTGTTTGTGATATTTTTCACTTTCCAATTATAGATGATACATAATCCTAATTTATCTTTCTTTGCTTTTTTGCAGTGCGCTCCGCAAACATCCCTGAGGTCCCCGTGCTTGTTGACAACCACAAATCAGTGGTTAAAATTTATAGTTATAGTTAAAAGATATCATCTGCTCTCTCATACTTTCCTTCTTCCACTCGTCCTCGCTATCTCCTCTTTTAAAACAGCAAGCATTTTCTCTTTGTGAAACCAACAAAAACCTCTCTTTTGAGCAATACATCTCTGTGTTTGATTTTAAGTCAAGATGGCCTTGTCAAGCTCTGCAATTTGGATTTGAAGGCTATGAAAGAGGCTTGAGATCTCATTCCTTTGAAGCTGGATATTTTCAACCCTGAAGTTTGCGGTCTCCGAGCTCTTTCTAAGGAGCAATTGGACAAAATTCTTAAACCTGCTGAGTGCACTATTGTTCTCATCATTATCAAATAATGAAGTTGATTCCTATGTTCTTTCTGAATCCAGCCTCTTTGTGTACCATACAAGATTATCATTAAAACTTGTGGCACTAACAAAGCTGTTACTCTCTATCCTCTCCCATCCTAGAGTTGGCCGATGGACTCAGCCTCAAAGTGAAAAAATCTGTGAAATACACTCGTGGAGTTTTAACTTTCCAAAATGAGGTTCGTCCCATTAAATCCGCTATCGTAATTTCTCTGAAGAGTCACCATATCTTGGATCAGTTTAACTTTGTATTTTGTTAAAGCTACGAGTACATTAGGTAGCCAAATCTTATCGTGATGGGTGGCTGCTGGAAATTCAAGCAGCAAATTGCATTTCTAAATAACTTCTACTCGCATTCTGCAATAACTGCATGTAGGAGACCTATTCCCCTCTATATCAAATTGATTTTTCTCTGCTTGGTTATCTGGTGCGATACGACTAGCTCCTTTTGTACAGAGAGGAGTGAAGCATCTAGTGTACTCATCCTTTCAAAGACACAATCAGTTCAGCTGCTTGTCGATGACTGATACATTTCGCATTAGACAGTCCGGATTCACTTCCTGATCAGAGATATCGTTGATTTAATGATATTTCGGACCATTGGCTGATATTCATTCTAAAAAAATATTTTTGCTGTTGAAAGGGGTTTAGGCCGACAATTTTTATCATACAAATATACAATACGGGTGACCGGCATCCCGTTCAGCAAAATGGCTTCAGTCAATGCATGTAGATCTCGGTCAGCCATGGGGTTGACATAATTATGTCAAAGTGATCCACATATGAGTATGAACTTCTTATTAATACCAGAGTAGTTAGTTGTTCTCTGCCTTCCAAACCTGCTGAATTCAGTCCTGCTAATATCGTGAAATTTGGTTATGCAATACTGTGACTCCATGTTGATGAGATTTAGCTATGATTATCTGTGTTCAAACTTGATGTGATAGGATATGGCCTGTGTTGAGAACCTTAAACAGGACATTTCATAAAGGACCCCAGAACCTATGGGCAAGGGAGGTAATTACAATTATGCATATTACTATGTTGGCTTTACACTAATATCTTGGTTTTGGTTAGAACCCTAATGTTGGACTCATACCTAGATTACCCCTGACATCTGCTGTTAGACGTATGGAAACGAGGGACAGACGAAGAGAGAAGAACCCAAACACTCTCATACAATCAGAGAATATCGCTTCTTTAGTTTTCCTATCTTCTTCTATTTCCGAAATAAGCGCTGAACCCCTCATCAATTAATTATAATTTTTCACATTTAGAAGTTCTAATGATTCCATTCAAACTACGAAATCTTCTGCTAGACTACTCATCCTTTCATGACATTTCAAGTTCTCTTCTCCGCCATACCTTGACCCAATGCGGAGGTTGGAAGAGCCCTAGCCCTAGTCTAAGGCACCACCGCAATCGCGACGTCTCTATTTAGTAAATTTTTCCATCAATTATCTTATCTTCGACTCCTTTTGGACGGAATAAAGTATGTCTGTTTACCTAGCTGATCTTATCAACTATCATGCCCGTTAGCGACATTTACCCACCTAAATGCCCTCTATGTTGGGAACCAACGTAACGATGCATCTGTAAGGCCGATCTGTGTTATCGAGTTCATTTGTTATTGTTGAACATGTTTTTATAATAATAAACTTGAGTGCTTAAGTAATAAACAATTATTTTATAAGTTAATATATTTTATAATAATAATTAGAATTAAAAGGGTAAAATATTTAAGTATGTATGGTAATTTTGGTTAACTTAAAAATGTGGAGAATCACATTTCTTTTAAAATCTTCAATGAATGGTATATTGTATTTTTTTTAGAATGTTTATATTTTCTTGAAAAAATAAAATAACATCAACCAATATGAAAAATATAAGTTTTGAAATGTTATATTTTCTAATTATGATTTATAACTTGATCAAACATTCTCTAAAGGTGAAGAACCAAAGAATAACTGAAATATCGAAAAATTCACCATTTTAACAAAGTCAATAAAATAATAAAACTAATAAAAGTTCGAAAATGCTTTATTACACTTAAGTCCTTCAAGTTTTTTAATACTTTTACTATTTTGTCGTCCTTTAAAGTCGATGAGATGGAGCTTTCCCGCCTTGACGTCATGAGATTCAAGGCTGTGGAGCATGCTCTTCCGATCCGCCGCCGATTCTGAAGCTTCTATTCTCGAACTCTGCTGTCCTCCACCGCTCTTCTTCTACTACCGTTACCTACTTCTTCTCTTCTTTGGCACCATCCTCTTCAGCGTTCTCCGTTTTTCTGAAACGATGCAAGTCTTCTAATCAAGGCCAAGCTCGTAGTCGCCGGCGGCCTCTCGGCCGACCCAGAAACGGCGTGCTTGCATCTTGTGTTCTGGTGGAACAATCTGATCAAGCGCGCGTCCTCTTCGTTCCTACGAGCACGCATTTATGCTTTTCCGCGAGATGCTGAGGCTCCAGTGGACCCCCGATGGGTACACTTTTCCTTACGTGCTCAAGGCTTGCGGCGAGCTGTCTTCCTTCCGCAGAGGAGAGTCTGTCCACGCTTTCTGCGTGGTGACTGGGCATGACGCCAATGTCTTCGTACGCAACGGCGTTATGCCATGTACGGCCGATGTGGCGCTCTGGACCACGCGCACAAGGTGTTCGACGAAACGGTTGTGAGAGGAATTGACGATGTTATTTCGTGGAACTCTATTGTGGCAGCCTATGCGCATAGTCAAGATTTTAGGAGAGCGTTGGGGGTTTTTGGTTCGATGATTGCAAGATGCGATATTGAGCTACGCCCTGATGTGATTAGTTTAGTGAATGTACTTCCTGCCTGTGCTCCTGCAAAGGAATGGCGGCTAGGCAAACAAATTCACGGGTATGCTATTCGGAGAGGTTTATACGAAGACGTTTTTGTGGGAAATGCAATTGTAGACATGTATGCGAAGTGTGAGCAGATGAACGAAGCCAACAAAGTGTTTGAACGTATGGAGGTGAAAGATGTGGTTTCATGGAATGCAATGGTCACTGGGTACTCCCAGATAGGGAGATTTACTGAAGCTCTAGGGTTATTCGAAAGAATGCGACATCAAGAGATTGAGTTGAATGTTATCACTTGGAGTGCAGTGATTGCAGGGTATGCACAGAGGGGGTTTGGCTATGAAGCACTTAATGTCTTCAAGGAAATGAGGCTTTCTGGGACGAGGCCTAACATTGTTACCCTTGCTTCTGTTCTTTCTGGCTGTGCGGCTGTTGGAGCCTTGCGTCGGGGGAAAGAGACTCATTGCTATGCCATCAAACAGATGTTGAGTTTAGAGGGGAATAATCTTGAGGAGGATCTAATGGTGATTAATGGTCTTATTGATATGTATGCCAAGTGCAAGAATGTAGAAATAGCACGTGCCATGTTCGATGCTATTGATTGCAAAGATCGTAATGTAGTGACATGGACTGTCATTATTGGTGCATATGCCCAGCATGGAGATGCCAATGAGGCATTGGAGCTTTTGTCAGTGATGATGAAGGATGATAATTATTCAATAATACCAAATGGATTTACAATTTCCTGTGCTCTGATGGCATGTGCCCGTTTGGCTTCTCTCAGGGTTGGTCAGCAGATTCATGCATATGTGTTACGCAACCACTATGAAAATTGCATGTTATTTGTGTCTAATTGTCTCATAGACATGTATGCGAAATCTGGGGATATTGATACAGCTAGAAAAGTGTTTGATGTCATGACTCAGAGGAATACAGTTTCGTGGACATCCTTAATGACTGGATATGGAATGCATGGTCGAGGCGATGATGCTCTCCAAGTTTTTGAGAAGATGCGGGAAGCAGAACTTGTGATTGATGGTGTGACTTTTTTGGTTGTGCTATATGCCTGTAGCCATTCAGGCATGGTTGAAAAAGGAATGAATTACTTCAATAACATGACCGGAGATCATGGAGTCATTCCTGAGATTGAGCATTACGCTTGCATGGTAGACCTTTTAGGTCGTTCTGGTCGCTTGGATGAAGCCATGAAGCTAATACAGGATATGCCTATGGAACCCACCTCAATAATTTGGTTCTCTTTGCTGAGTGCTTGCAGGGTTCATAAGAACGTGGAGATCGGGGAATATGCAGCAGCTAAATTGTCAGAGCTAGAGGCAGAGAACGATGGGTCTTATACACTTCTTTCAAACATATATGCTAATGCGAGACGTTGGAAAGATGTAGCTCGGATAAGGTCTCTGATGAAACACTCTGGGATCAAGAAGAGACCTGGATGTAGTTGGGTTCAAGGAAAGAAGGGGACTGCAGTATTCTTCGTGGGAGATAGAAGGCACCCAATGTCTGGTAAAATATACAATCTCCTCGCTGATCTGATTCATCGGATTAAAGGAATGGGGTATGTTCCAGAGACGAGCTTTGCTCTACATGATGTAGATGATGAAGAGAAAGGCGATCTTCTCTTTGAACATAGCGAAAAGTTGGCCCTCGCTTATGGAATTCTCACATCAGCTCCTGGGATGCCAATCAGGATAACCAAGAACCTACGCGTTTGTGGGGATTGTCACTTGGCCATGACATACATTTCTAAGATCATTGATCACGAAATCATTTTAAGAGACTCAAGCCGCTTCCATCATTTCAAGAATGGATCTTGCTCCTGTCGGGGATACTGGTAACGAGGTAATTCTTCTTTACTCTCTGATTATCGGATTGCTTGCAGCAAAAATCCAAGAAGATGATGAAGTTTTTAAGAACACTGATCACACCCGGGTAGTCAATGGATAGTTCTTTTCATCCTCCTTTCCTTGCCCTATGTTTTTCCATTTCATTTCTTGATGCTTCCTCAAATGGTGTTTTGTTTGGATGAGATATTCCCAGAAATATATATACTGCATAGAAGCCATAAAGTTCCCCCAGAATATCAAACCTGCAAGGCTGCTATGCACTGTTGTAGACTTATGCAAGTTCTCATCTTAGCATCAGAATTGGAACATTCCACCCCACCACTTTTAAAGCTGCATTCAAGTGCAACAATGGACTGCAGGTCACATATTTCATTGATTTGTTTGTCTGATACATAAATTCAACATTCAATTATCTATGCATGAATAATTCCAATATAATCTTGTCTTTATATACTTTAAGGTACTCATTTAAAAAAAAAAACATTGGGCATTATCTCAATGGCGCAATGCGCTTAAAAAACTAGTATATATATATAATGCAGTTGAGTTTTTTGCACTTTTGGTCCCACGACTATAGTGGTACTAGAGAATTGATCTACGCTTTTGAAACTTGCAATTTTAGTTTATGACTATTGATTTTTTTTGCAAAAATGGTCATTCCGGCCACTTTTCCGTCAAAATTCTATCGAATTTTTTTTTTTTATCCATTTTTAACAGGGCTAAAATTGATATTTTACTTATCTCAAACATATAAAGGAAATACATAAAATGGAAAGGTAAAAGCGATTGCATTTGAGAATCACTGCCGCTTCTCTCGCCGGAAATCTATACAACGAAGCTTTTCCGATGTCTTCGGATGATCCCGCGGGCGTGCTGGCTCCGCCTCCAATGCTGCTGTCGGTAACCCAACTAGCCTGGGGAACGCCACGGCCGCTCCGCCGCTTACTGACAGTCTTACCTGCTCTAGGAACTCCGCCGCCTGGGGCAGTAGTATATAGTCCAGTAATATTGTATGTAGTCAAATATCAATGTATTTTTTTTTTGAGATAAGTAAAATATCAATTCTAGCCCTGTTAAAAATGGATAAAAAAAAAATTCCGATGAAATTTTGATGGAAAAGTGGTCGGAAGGATCATTTTTACAAAAAAATGGAAAAGTGGTCGGAAGGATCATTTTTACAAAAAAAATTAATAGTCGTGGATTAAAATTCACAGGTTCAAAAGTTGTGAATCAATTCTGCTAGTGCCACTATAGTCGTGGGACCAAAAGTGCAAAAAATCTAATGCAGTTTGGGTGGGTGAGTAGGGGCAACTATCCGCATTCCCCCACCTCTGGATCCATCCCGAATTGCTATTACTTCTTATCGTTTCTATCCAAAATGAATAAGTAAAAAATTTTTACTTGTGGAGATAATTAGAGTCTGAATTGAACGTGTATAAATAATGGAGTCGAATAAATTCTGTAAACATTAAATGGCCAATTATGGAAATGATACACATTTTTGGAAAATAATTAAACTCATATGGTGCTAACACATTCATTCCAAATTAGAAAAAATGATGTATAATTTCGGTCGTCACTCGGTCATTGTATATTTTCCACATATAACAAATTTTTAAATATGACTAAATTATAGTGCATGGATCTGCAACTTCAACTCTGATTATTTCACCTTTATTTAATTAGTTCAAATTTCCATGTATGAAATTTTGAAGTTTTTTTTGTTTCTTTTTAAGGATAAATTTTTAGTTTAAGTATATGATCACAATAATTCCGCTCCTATGTAATATCCCACAAACCAAATAGAAAAATTAATCGCACCAGGAAGACCATGTGCAACGGACTTGACCAGAAATGTGTTAGCAAGAATTAAACTCGTTACCATCACTGTACGAGATTTATATTTTACCCACTCAACCAGAACGAGCCATTATTATTGTCATAGTTACTGTGTTTTATTTTTTTCTTTTTTATTTTTTTTTTTATTTTTTTTTTTCTCAGAAAAATTTAGTTATCATAACACCATAAATATTAGCGAAAAACTGACGATAGCGAAGCACTTAAGAAGTTGCTTCGAATTACCACAAGTTCTATTCTATGAGTAAGTACCATGTGCAGATTAATTGTAATGCCAGTTCGGAAAAATGGTATCCTTAGATGGGCCGAGTTGAACATCAAAGTCACATCCGACTTATATGGATAAGAAAGAACTGTTTCATAACACGAACATGGCTTTAAAGCGGGGAATATTATTTATAAATCAAGAGTTCCCTAAACGACTAAATTTGACTCGACATTCAAGTTCCCCCCTATTCTTGATCATATGGTATTGGAAAGGTACACAAAATCGCAAGACATTATCTTTTGGTAATATATATACATGAGTAGTAATATAGATGCATAACTCAAACTTCAAATAAGAAATTATGTAGCTAACTTACCTGAGGCGAACTCCTGGTCCTATTACTACAAGAAAAAATATTATTTAGTCACTGCAGGAAAACTATTTCTTCATACGATCAGTATACTTTAAGAGCCTCAGTCTGATGACATATAAAATATTCTTTAATTAATCGATTTTTGATATTCTACATTAGCATAAGGCGACATTCTAGACAGGACTGACCAGATTTATGGTTTATCCCTAGAGTGTTAGGTCATAGATTTACTACCTTTATGGCACTAACGGATAATGGTCTCACACTTTCGTTATATATACAGAAGCATAAAATCAAGCTAGTTCGACGCTATGTTATACTGTAATACAGAAATATTCATTATACTGTTCATCTATAGACAAATAGCCACAGATTCAAAATACAGTTATATCAATAGCATCTAAATTCTGATGAGTATCTCCGAAGTCATTACATATGTATATAAAACTATTAAGTGATAAAGTTGCGATTCTCCATAGTAACCCTCAGTGCTTCATACCGTCGTAAGTACATTAGACAAATTATTTGATCTACTTGTATTTTAAAATAGATATAGATAATGATAACTTGTGAAGCGAGCCATTATCATCAATCATATTATGTGTTTTGAGTTTAGTGAGACACATTTGAAGATACTCCCAGCACCATCCACCATTCTGAATCCTCTATCTCGGATCAACAAGCTCTCACACCCAAACTCATAAATCGCCTCGCGTGGAGTAACGAAATCATGTCCACTAGTGTGTCATCAAAAGAATAATACATGGAATAAATATACATTTGTAGTCATTTACAGATTACACAGGTTATAGACTTAGCTTAAGGCTGAATATAACCCTTGTGACAAAGGTGGTATCATGCCACATTATCAACTTAAACTTCAGGTTGATTAAGAATTTAGGAAGAATCCGGTGTTTTGTTCCAGAAACAAGTCAACACATGTATAAAAGCATATTCGGTCATGAAAAAATCCGAAATTAGGGTGTTGGAATCTATCTGTCTTATACCTTCGATGTCTAATCTAGGCCTTTTGGTTTTTTAATTTCTATTAATACTCATTTTATCTCGTTGAAGGCTACTCAATTACTAAGTGACATATATACTATACTGCAATATAAAATTTCCAATATAAGACTAAGACATAAAATGAATTAAGCGATCACATAATGAATGTTGAATGGCAATTCCACCCAGAAGCGAAGCAGTAATCACATAATGCATACTTTGAGGACAATGATAATAATGGAAAACTATAGAACTATAACCTTAACTCAAGTTATAGATCACATGGTACATATGCATGCAAATAGGCATAGTCTTGGCTGAGATAGTCAGGCAGCAGAGCGGTTTTAGATAGGGTATTAATTATGAGACCCAAACAGATGGTCCCAGTCTAGTAACTATCTAAATTATAGTTTGTATCCTCTCCTTCAGTCTAATGCTAAAACTTATAAATCATAATCATATTACACGTTCCGCAATTGATATTAAAAATAATAATTATATGAGAATCATATAAATACTTTAAGGACCCCAATTTTCACGATGTATATATCACTAACAAATCCGAAGAGTTTAAACTTTTCCCAAAACAAAAAATCCAATTTATATGACAGAATATAGACCACTCGTAAGTGCTTGAAGTAAATACGCATATCGTGTCAAGAGAAGTTCCGCTAAGAGCTAAACAATAAGACTGAATTCACCTCAAAACCTGGGCATGGTATTTGTCTGTAAGCACCATCGAAGAGAGGACCCATGCGGAGCACCCTACTGTCCAAGTATAGTAATAGAGCTCTGCGCAAGTTTGCCTCCCGTGATAAGTTTCTGTACGATTCCTCCCACTCTACACAATGCATGGTTTCGCTTGAATTACTTTTGTGAATCAAAATTATATTTTTGGCTGTCACTAAATTTCAATGAAATTGGAACTTTACATACTACCGAATGGTGATAGGTGATACAAATCATAATAGGAATATGGCCTATTCTAGGCTCTAATTATAATATAACTTAATTCATGAACCTTTTTACTGGGGAATTAAATAAAAATAAACACAGTGGTAATACCTATATAAAATATATAATTATAAGCGCAATATACGATATAAAATAACAGTCGAGGACAACATGATCCCAGGCTGATACTTGACACTGTACCCCTCATTCCAGGTCCATCACAGGAAACGAAAACTCCAAAGATTTGCGTTTTATCCGGTATCAATGAAAATCACGGAGAACTACCAGCAAATAGAATACCAATTTCAAGAGTTATCAACATACCGTCCACATGAATCTGTAAAAATGCATTGACTGTGATGTACCTAAGAAATCTGCGGTTCCTAATGGAAGTATGGCACCAAAGCTATCAATTTGCCACCCACTGCTATCAGAATCACCAACCCCCCCCAAGTGTAAACTGGTGCTCTGCTGTTGCACCAGGAGGTGTTGCACCTGGTTACTGCTAAAGCATGGTGTAAAATCTCTGTATCCCATAATGAGCACAAAACGGGTGTGTAATTGATATAGCGGTATCTGAAAACATATCTTGAGGCACGCCCTAAGTAAAAATATAAGCCTGCTCATGTAATCATTATTGTAATATATTTAAATCAAACAAAATAATTGGAGAATAGCTTAGAAATAAATAATAACATGGCCCAGTCTGAGATGTGATATAGAATATATTGCAATCACCGAGGGTATCATAGAAGGACAACGAATACAATAGATATCGTTGTAACAATTCAGAGTGAGTTTGGATATAGAATTCGTAAACCATAAAAATGGCTGCCATGCGCAGACAAGCACAATAAAAATAAGAAATCTCACCATATACATCCACATGTGAAGTATGATGTTGTAGGATAATGTGTAATCAGTTGTCGTACCATAGTCAGGTAGCCAGAAAATAGTAGGAATATTTTATGTGAGGAGCGCATAGAGTATAACAAGTATGGGATAAATAAGACTAGACATAAATAAGAGTTATAAGAGCCTCAAATCCTCTTCTCAAAAAATCAAAACAAACCGAATGTTGGAGTTGAAAATGCAGCATTTGAATTAAAGACATCTTCTTAACCTATATATTGTTAAATGAAGATTAAAGACACATCCACACAATAATTTGATAAATAATTCCATGCCCCCTAAGGGATATTGTAGTATCCTGGATCCTGGGGCATACTCAGACTTGATGTGTAGCGAATAATAGTCACAACATTTACTGGTCCATTCATTCACACATCTAAACTTTGAATGGGGTAGTTGGACTGTGTGGAAATTTCTGTTGATAGTCTGGTGCTGCTTGCGACATGCAGCAAACCATTTTTTTTAATATTGGTAAACGAAACTAATGATTAAAGGAAACCATACTAACTCGGATACCTACAGAATAACATATTTGGATTCGAAAGTAGTTGATATTTTTCTCATATTAACTAAGTCGTTATGTGAAGGTAGTATGGAAGATATTTTATTTAAGGAGTACCTGAAGTTTATGCCAACTTTGAATGATGGATCGAGGTGGAACGCTTAAGAGACGTTCCTGTATTGAAATCAATGAATAGATTCAAACGGTCAAGATCTATAATAGAAGATTAAGAGCGTAAGTTTTCGAAACCAAAAGGTTAAGTCGGATAAGTAGTCATACGATTAAGGATACGAATTTGAGAAAAATCTCAAGAGAAGAGAGGATTAGTAATAGTCTATGGTATCGAATCTGGATCAGTTCTGTCTAAGTTAAAAGAAAGTTTGGCCGTCATTTTTTTCTACCAAATGGTATAGGGCCTTGACTAGAGAGATGAAGAGAATATTAGTAGACTAGTTAATAACGCTATTAGAACAAGTAATCGACCTGCAACCCAATGAGGCAGAAAAGTCTAGCTCAGAAACCGACGCATTAGCGCAGGTCGATCTCGACCGGGGGTTTCAAAGAAATACAAACTCATCGAGGGCGCATGATCCGTGGAATTGAGACACTCGTGGATTCTGTTGTTATGAGGTTTATGAGTACTGTAGTATATGGAATTCTATCATTATTGAGAAATGTACGCTGTAAGTTAATGAAATAGTGTCGCGATGGTCTCGGCATAATAATAGGAGTGACTACGACCACAAAATAGATGTTAAAAGTATTTGTAATTTCGGGAAGGGCTGTAATTAGTGAAAAATAGTATAGGCTCCCGTAGATAAAATATATATTATCCTCTTGTGCCGATTCATGAGAGATTCAAAACATAAAGATTCATGAAAAAATCGAAGAGAATCGTAGATATATAAAAGCTAATGACGCCGACGTGTAAGCTTTAAACATCAAATCGAATGCCTGAACGGGCATCTTGCTTTCATCTGTGAATCTGAGTCTTGATCGTTCGTCGTTATCCCTACATCTCCAATAAAAGGAGTTATTGAGTGGTTTTACTTCATTGATTTGAGATATCTGCAAGACAGTATCGGATGTATGCGTCTCGAACTTCTGTAAATGTGGGCGGAACGCTTATGTCGATTCTCGCGAGTTTAACGAGATTTGCGAACGAAACCCGTCGTGCCCAGGAAGACGCTGGCCGCCATTAGTTGTCCTTGAAACTCTCCGAGCGCGCGGTGTTGAGGCGCAGCGATTACTCGGAGCTGTGCGGCGCCACTTCGTCGGCGCGCGAGCGAGAGGTAGTTCGAGATTTCCGCCAAAAAAGACGAGGGGTGGATGATAGGAAGACGGCGAGGCGATGATATGGGACGAGTACTTTGGGGCACGTACGCCCAACGACCGATTCCCAAAAGAGTTATAGACGGCAAATGCGACGAAAACGCCCGAGTAGGGGTGGTAGTAAGGGTGGTAGGTGCGGGCTCACGTACGGCGCCAACCGGTCCAACAACCCCTGCCGCCGTTTCGCCAAGGCACGCTCTTGTTTATGCGCGTTCTGGTGGCCCCCGAGAGCTTGGGTCGAGAATCTCTCTTACAGAAATTGCAAGAGAATACTCTCTCGGACTCGAAATCTCGACGTTCAGCAGACTCTCCCCTCGTTCGAGGAGTTGCTAGGCGGGGGAGAAGAAGTCGTCATAACTTAATCTAGAAATCTAAAAAAAAAAATGTGAATGAGATGATGAGAGTCTGGAATGGATTACGTGTTTAAATAGGGGATGAAATAAATCCTCAAAAAATGACCAAATTATGGAAACAATGCATATTTTTAGACAGCATTAAACCCTTCATATAGCGTTACTGATTCATATCAAATTAGAGTGGGAGATGATCAAGTTTGCAAAAGGCTAAATATCTTCCAGATATTACAAAATTTAATATGATTAGTATCTCAACTTTAACTCATCACGTTTATTTAGTTCAATATAATTTTCCATGTATCGAGTTCACTGTATGATCACAAGAAATAAGTAATTAGTGATCTTAGTTGTTTCTTCTCTCCTCCTTTAGTAATTTTTGTTTTTCTTTTTTTGGTTTGATATATGGATTTTGGTACTTAATATTACACTGTACATTTGATCTATCCTACATGTAATTACTTTTCATTTCATATTTATTGCTCATCCGCCCCATTTTATTTTTATCTGTCTGGTTTGATTAACGAGGCTTGACTGAAGTTATTGTTTAATTCAAATTTTCATAATATTAATTTAGTGTTAGTATACAAAATTTATATATTTAGAAACTACACTAAAAGTACTATTAACACACCAAAAAAAAAAAATCAAATTTAAAAATGAGTAAAAAGTAAATAACAAAAAGAAAAGAAAAATTAGTTTGAAAATAGTAAGTAACACAGATAAAATGAGACAGATGGAGTAATTATTTGTAAATCCACAATCTTGTTATAATTTAATTAAAAGAAATTTGTACAATATCAATCGGCACAAATTTCATTGAAATTTGTCTTGTATGGTTGGATGCCAATTGGTATGCCATGGACCCGGGTCCACTTTGTAATGTGGCACTCAGGTCCAAAATGATGCAGCGTTCTGCGCCGTTTCGGAATACAATGATGTCGCTTAGTGGCACCGTTTTCTCATCCAATGATACTCTTTTTTTTTGTGATATAGAGCTCTCAAAAAATTGCTGATATACCTGTTAATAATAGACCGTTGTGTATTGTGAATACTACGACGTTACTGAAATTGTGAATATAAGTTATGATTGTTGATATAGAGTTACTGTAATTGTAAACTAAATAGTAGGTTCTGTACATATGCTGAATATAGAGGTTCTGCAATTGCAATATTGATCTCTGTAAATTTTTGTATACAGATCTAAAATTGTGATATCCATACGCCAATGAATTCTGGACGACAAATGGACAGTTAGAACGGCAAACGAAGTCCCGAACGCCAACTTTACTTCTACTTTAGACGGTCTTGAAACACACGACGCTGTTCTTGAACCGGGTCTACAACCAGTAATTTTCCGTTGGATACCAAGTATACCAACCAATGCAGCACCTTTTATATCTGGTTCTTGCTCAGATATATCAGGACAATTGGTGAAGGGTATACCCAAATGCAATTAATTAATAGCATACACTTTTTGTATTAAGGCTTCAAAAATGATCCAACTATCAACCTTAAACCAATTAGAAAAACATGATCACTTAAGTAAATACCCAAGAAAATACAAACCAAAAACAAAAAAAAAAAAATAAGTCGTACATTCCAATTACTGCTTTATAACGATTTCAAATTTGTTCATCCCAATCTAGTCAATTCCCCAAATCTAAAGATGAATTCAATCGATGACTAGTATAGGCCAAAATTTACTCAACTTTAGCCCTCCTTCGGTGTAGCGTAACATAAGACTAACAATCAAATACAAATTCATAATATTTTGAAGAACCATGTTCCTGACGAACTCTGATAGCAACATGAACTAATCTGAGAATATCAAAGATGTTGTCTAATGATCATTTTAAGATTACGAGACTTAAAGAACATCAACAATCTAACATAATGCAAAGATACGTAGCATGATAGAGGGAAAAAAGTTAATAGCAAATAATCTTCCTCAAGACTACCAACATCTATAACAAAATTATGGATACCACTATACAGGACGGAATTTTCACTAAATATTATATATATATGAATATACATATATACGATAGCAATAACCATGATTATTCACTTAGCATATAAACTACAATACATCAACTCTTTTTTAACACCCCCCCGCCGGGCCCCAGCAGACGAGACGAAACTCAATTCATCCGATACACTTGAATAACTGAATAAAAGAAATTTATTTCTACCCCTCATAACGCGTGAAAGAGAGCTTCTTGAAAGAAAAACACAAACAAAAAATGTCCCAGCATAGCTTTTATCGAATCAATGTCATTGCTTCTTAAAAAAAAAAAAAAAAAAGTGTTATCATTCAGTTGCTAAACTCATACAGAAACATAAGAATAATGGAGAATTTATATCAAAAACAGACTTATTTTGCAGTACACGTATTGGGACTCCTACACTTGTACACTTACTCATTATTCCAGGTGGAAATGGTCACGTCCTTAATGAAGAATTTTAATCACCGACAACTGCGTTGAATCAATCATGGATTTAAACTTAATTGTGTATTTATGATGTCAGAGGACAAATTTTAACTCCCATCACCACTAAAAAATCCACTATTTTGGGGTGTCTGTATCCTTAGTTCTTGTACGTGGAGTGTTTAATTACCATTAACTACATTACTTTATTAAATACAAATAATTATACATTATACAATACCTTACAATCTCATAGACGCAACTGTTGGCGGTGACACAACCCATGTCAGTACTTTAAAAAATCTGAAATGGTAGATCATACTCCCCTTTTTTTAGCAGTGGATCCAAAATTGATCTCAGGTTCAAGCATTTTTAAGAATAACTATCGTCATTCTCAGGTGAACAGAATATCTTCACAACCTTATGGTATAAATATTTTTTTAGAAAAAGCTGTCCTGGTCAGTTTACAGATTTCTATTTACCGTAAGGCTAATAGTTCGTTGTTAAGACCAAAGCGCAACCATTACTTTATTAATCCAGAAGGTCACCGGGCCGAATCAAGAAAAACTCATGTTGGAAGGGTCGAAGTCATATAGACAGAATTCCACGAATACCTCATTGAATTAGATCAAACCTTTCCATAGCATCCTATATACGCTCTACGCCATGACATGGACTTGTAGCAAGTATTCATTTCAGCAATGGTCTTATAATGATATTCTATACCACATAATCGCTGTGAAGTACATACATTACTACCAAGTGAACAACTCACCTTTTTCCATGTCCGATTAGTTACTTTCTTAAAATCAGTTCCTAACAGACAACACACTATATCGCCATCAATTAACCAAATACATTTACTTTAAACCTTATTCTGTCAACTCCTTCTATCAGACGTGACACTTTTTTTGTAATCTGATTCTGTTCGACTATTTTTTATCACTCATCGTAAATGATTTCCATTCTACTTGTTTGATTAACTAAATACCATACTCTTTAAATTTGAGCGCGGATGATGGGCGAATATCCTGTATCCTCCGAGCATACCATCACTATACTACATCGGCGACCCCGTGGCCCGTCAAAGTTTACTCGCTGAAGAACTGTTACCAGACACCCGCGCTGCAAAATCGAGCAAATAAATACCGGTCACTGTACTCATTTCTACCTGTACACTCTGAATCGATCCGGACCTTAAAGTGGTGTCCGCGCAGCACACCCAAGCCAACACCGGCCCGAACTGCCATTTAACCACGAACAAACTACAAACACGAATAACGTTTCATGGCTCCAACTCGTTCTTATTAATCTACCTCAACCTGGTCAGTCAAGAATCATCCGACCAACACGTGGACGCCCATTAACAGCAGCCGCTCAAAGCCTCTTCGACCTTGCATGCGCCAACACGTGTCCAACATGCTAAGAGCCCACACTCGCCTATTAACTCCCTATAAATACGATCGCACAGTAATTTGCAAAAAAGATGGGGCTTTCCCTGACATTTCTATCTCATCTTTAAGGAGCTCGGGACGCCTCGACCCACCTCTGCTGCACCTCTCTCCCGAGCTCGCTAATACTGAGACACCAACAAACATCACTTGTAAAACCCTACCGGCTAGCGGACCAAATCGCGGTTATACATAAACGTTTTTCTACGTACCTCGTTGTATTTTTATCCGGGTGTAATCTTACCACATTAAGCGGACAATTAAAAAACAAATTGTTTAAAAAAGAAAAAAAAAAAAAAAAAACCAATATTATGAGTTTTGGCGCGGGCTTTGTGTAAATTTAAATCTTTAAACTAGAAAAATGTACATCTTAAAGTGTAAATAAATAACTAAACAGATGCAATAAATGTCAAATTGATTAATTAATCAACCTAATAAATCAAAAGAAATATGCCTCCCTAGTGACTAATTAGTAGTGAATGTACAACTTTATATATATATACCTAATAATAATTTATAGTATATATACTATAGGATGAGCCTAGATAGACGCTAGTATCATTACACCCCGCTACCCCCTCGCCTATTTATTATATCCGTACTGAATATTCCAACAGTATTTCAAATCACCAATGGATGTGTACACTTGTCCTCAAGCCCATAGTCGCCGAATAAGTTTGGTATGTTCATGTTGATCACCTTGGTGTAGCTACCTCTACTTACAGCTCCATGCATAGAATCAACCATATTTTTTTTCCTTTATTATAAATAAAATTATGCTCTTTTGAATTTTGGTAATAAACATCACAAGGAACAAAAATTTAAACAATTTGAAAACAGATAATCCTTTTTTTGCATATATTGTGTAGTAAATAATATTGGCGTAATGTTGTACCCTTGATTTGTATGAATTTAATTATTCCTTTGAATAGTTTTGTTTTAAAAGTTTGTTACTATATCTTCGTCACCTGGTATTAGACAATCTTAAAAATAAGATTAACCGTCGGCAATACACTTTTCGATTCTGGTGCACTTGCTCAGCGTCGAAACTCTTTATTAAGGCGACTGTTATTGCATCGAAACACCACGAAATTCATACTCTTAACTTTATGCCTTAAGATTGAAACTCTACCTACACTCATCCAAAGTAAAAAAATTTGGAGGATATATACCCACCATAAAGGGAGAAAGACATTAAAGCATGGGTGAATTGGAAGGTTAGCTCCTGATTAAAGTAAGAAACGCAGGCAAGGGTGTATCATTCGAGTTTGCGAAATAATTATTTCGTTGATTAGAATGATGAGCCTTGCGTAAAATAATACTCTTACAATAATGATTTGATAAACGACTATTACGCCACTTACAGGGCGTTTCGGCTTGGAGGGGAAGAAATATGTGGGATAGGATTGTAATTTCAATGGGAATGTGAATTATGGGAATAAAGTGGAGAATTTAAATTCCAGTGTTTGGCTTGACAGGAATCAAGAATTACTGAGATTTCGAATTCCAATGTTCTGGTATACACTGGGCAATGAAGGGAATTAAGTAAGTATCAAAAGTCAAAAATGTTATTATTGTTGTTAGACATAATTTAAGTTAAAAAATGAAGAGTAATTTTACTCACCCACTATTCTTATTTTAAACCAGGAATTAAAATGGGGAATAATGTACTTTTCATTCCCTGAAATTAGGGCAATTGCACTTCCTCCAACCAACCGGAATTTTAATGCCTCTTTGCAATTAGCGCCTGCCGCCGCCAATCAAGTGGAAGGGAATTTAAAAAACCTCCAACCAAACACCCGTTCACAACTTACCTACAGTTGGAGATAAGTTAAGAAAGACTTGAACGTGAAAGACCTTCGAGGTTTTCTCATGATAACGGGGTAAGAGGGAGTTTACATCATAAGGATATCACGATTTTTCTTCCCCATACGTATATAAGAATCGGAATGCCCACCATAGTAACCACGACGAAGAATGTATCTTCATTCCGATTAGGGATATTAGATGGCCAATTTTTTTGATCGTAATAGGTAGTACGAAAAATCTCGAGAGCTAGCGATGATAATGTCCTTTTTTTCACGATATCCACTTTATACTGATAAATAATAAGATTTCTTCAGCAGTATGCATGAACCACCTAATAAAAGAATATCCTTGTTTCATATACTCCACATTGATCCCGGAGAGGGATCAGATTCGACTCTTGCACTTTGACATGCGGTATACAGCCCTGTTGCCCTAATTGGGGAAGAGATTCACGGCTAAGGAATTGAGCCCGCCGTTGAGAAGCATAAAGGGGAACAAATTTTCAATCTTGAATTCACTACTCACTTACAAGGCGTTTGGTTGGAGGGAATTTAAATTTCATTCTCACATTAATTCCCAGCTAATTTCAACCACTAAATTCCTTAGTTTGGTTGGAAGGAATTACAATTTACAAAATTACAATTTCTTCACTTCATTTTCATGAATTAAAATCGCATGCTCTCTTGGATTTTAATTCCATAGATTTTAGGAAGAAAAAAAAAGGATAATGATGAGACAAAATTACCCATTTCTTTTTTTTTTTTTAACCTAAAATTGATACCTGATAACAATAATGGGCATTTTGAACTTTATACTATTTATTCTCATTCAATTCTCTTGTATACCTAACACAATTTATTCGTAAACCAAAACATTAAAATCTTAAATTTTCACTTTATTCCCAATTAAATTTCAATCCGCCTAGTAGATATCCACAACGAATCCACCCCACTTGAGTCGAATTTTTATGGGATAATAGTGAGTGATAGGTCGGGTGTGAGTCTTTTTAAAAGTAAATACGCAATGGGTGAGATTAAATTTAGATTCTGTGTATAAAACACGCCTAAAATCCCACCCAACAAACCACATAATTATTTATAGAGGAAATTATCAATTTGGCTCCATCCGACTATGAGTAGTTAGTTATTATCTGCTTTTTATAATATTAAAAAAGTTCACTTGAGAGTAGGGATTGGTAGAGAAAAAATAAGGTGGATTGACAAGACAAAGTATTCATCCAAACCATTCCATTTTGAGAATTAAATTTCTTAGTACATTGAAGTTATTTTAAAAAATATATTTTCATTTTATAATTTTACGCTAAAATTAAAAAATACCATTTTTTTGTTTGGCTAAAATTAAAATAATTGTATTTTTTTCCCTAGGCTAAAAATGAACATATATTTATTACAATTATTTCATTTTTAAAATATTGATTATTTCTGGCATTTCTAAACGGATTCTAAACGTACAAATCTATGTTGTATGAAAATTTTATGTGACTAATGTTTTTCCACTTCAGAAATATTTCAAAACTTTCTCTCCAGATTACCATAGATCTTCAAGAGTTCCAGTACAGCAATCCAGAAAAAAACTTTGCTTGAATTTACAAAAAAATAAGAAAAACAATCAAAAAATCTTTTTTAGAAACTCGAAAAAGTGTTGGATTGGGATTTGCTTTATTATTGCATTCAAACAAATTTCTTTAAAATAAAATTAAAATACAAAAGTGGAAAAAAATAATAAAAATTGTATTCTCTTCAGTTCAGGTCTCCATAACTTTACGCATAGATTTTCTCAGAAGAACGAAAGTTATAATTTTGTTCATCTCAGAGACAACAACCAATGCATATCAACAATTGAACAACTGAAATAACTCAATCAATCGGAAATTCATCTCCTAATAATTATTTTTTCAAAGAATTTCAATTCCACTTTGCAGATCACCATAGATCTTCTAGAGTTCCAGTACAACAATCCGGAGAAAGTTTCGATTGAATTCACAAAAAATTAAACAAAAACAAATGATTTATTGAATTCAAACAAATTTCTTTAAAAAAAAATTACAAAAGTGAAAACGAATTGTATGTCTCTTCAGTTCAGGTCTCCATAACATTCCGCATAGATTTTCTCAGAAGAACGAAAGTTATAATTTTGTTATCCACCAGAGACAACAATCATTGCATACAAACAATTGAACAACTGCAAAAAGTAACTCAATCAAACGGAATTTTTAAACAAAAATAAAAAAAAAAAATAAAAATCAGATCGAGAACCAGAAAATCCAGTAAGAATTCTACGAAGATTAATCTCCAAAAGAGCAGAAATTCTGCTACACAAGATTCCTGAAGGGAAAACAAAGCAGAAAGCAAATAGAGATATCGCCGACGAATAGAAGCTGGAACAAGAACTAATGAAGAAGGAGTCGGAAGACGACGGGTATTTATAGCGTTGAAGGTGCAACAGACGAGTGAGATTATAGAGCCCTAGGAGATTTGGGCTTTATTGGAAAAGCTAGGGCCACCGTTTGGGCTTTATTGGGCTTTAGTACATTTTTGTACTCTTTCCAAGTTTCAATTTTTGCCTTTTTGACTTATTCTTAATTTTCTTTTGAAGGTACTTACATGATAATTACAGACACATTAACTATTAATTATTGGTAAAAATATGTTTTTTTTATATAGAAGGGAAGGAGGATACGAAAGAGACTACAACATATTTAGTTAAAACTAAAAGTCTCACGCATCTAGGCACACCAGATTTATCATCATCAATTAGTCCTCATATTTCCTCAGGTGGTTTCCCAAGGATGTGCAGACCAACCGGAAGGTGGGCAAAGGATTTAGCAAGGACATCCGCTACTTGGTTTTGCTCACGAACAATTGATTCGACTTGCCAAACCTCCATGCTCCGTAACTCTTTTTTACATGCTTCTAGAATGTTATGAGCCGCTATCCTTGGTCTGTCATCCCTATTTATGTACCTTGTGACTTCCTCTACATCACTTTCGAATAATGCCCATCTGGTTCTCATTGATATTTCTAATGGAGAGCAATTGCCAATGATATATGTGAAGCCCTTCATCCAATCTCCAGAGCAATCTCTTATAACACCCCCACAACTAGCTTTGTCTGTGGAAGGGTTTACTGATCATCCACGTAACTTAACAAGGTCCAACATAGTTGTTTCCATGAGATCTTAACACTTAGCGGTTTCTTGGATTTGTTGAAAATCGCCTCGTTCCTCCACTTCCATAGCCACCACACAGTGCAAAAAGCACATTGTTATCTTGAGGATATCTGCCATTGTTTCTCTCTAATATGCGTTGTTCCAGCCATCTCTCAAAGGTAAGGAGGCACGGTTGCATGAGAAGTCGGCCTTAATTATCTTCCAAACATCGTCTGCCTCTGGGCATGTTCTTAGAACATGCTCCACATCCCCCACCTTGTCATTACAACACCAATATTTATTGTCTATGGAGATCTTTCTCTCGACTCTTTCACTATTTGTCATAACTTTCCATGGACAACAACCATATGAACGTACGAACACGATTTGGCACTTTTAATTTCCAATCACTATTCCACTTGGTTGGCTCCACACGATCTCTCTCTCCAATTGCTATGTCGTACGGCGAGTTGCCAGAGAAGCAACTTGATGATTCCTTACTCCAGCTGATGAGGTCATGCTCCTCATATGACTTTCATTTATATTAATCATAAAAGATAATTTCTAATCACAAATTAGATCATAATAACTTTCATTTTCTATGTACCTTCAAATCTAATTAATTATCATATCCATGGAGTAAAATATTATAACACATAAAACCATCTTCAAAATATGAAATAAAACAATCCTTTAAACATTAGCATTAGAATTTCTACTCAGAATTAAAGTAGCAATAGACTGAGAAATTATTAAGATTCCACAAAAAAAAAAAAAAAAAAAAACATAATTATATAATATATAAATCAGCAATTTTCTTTCTAATATAATATATAATATATAATATAGATAATTAAATATACTATTCCAACAGCCTGCGAAGGGGTTGCCTATAAAGCCAGCCTTGGCTATTGACGAATGATAAGCTCGTGAATCTCTCCAATTCTTCTCTGCTCATTTTGGCCATCCACCCAACTCGTGCTGACTTGTCCGACCCGGGCCCACTACACCCATACTCTGCAAAGCTCAACTTACCCACTGATAAAACAAATGTAAAGTTAGTGATTTTTTGTTTACTTACAGGGTAAATTCAACTTTGTGATTCTAAAAGTAAATTATCAATTAAGGAGGTTAATAAATCATTCTTATTCTGAGTTGTATAATGTTAAGTGAGTATACACATTAAAAAAAATGGCCAATAAATTCTCAAACTTTAACTGAAAAGTCAATTAGCTCTCTAAATTTTTAAAAGTGCAATCTATTTTTATGCAATGGAAGTCTAAAAATCGGTTAATTACTTGTGATGACCTGCTATCACAGGTCATTAAGGTTCCAACAAGCCTCCTGTGAAATTTCAAGGAACAAAGTGACCGGCAACCGGGTCGACGGTCACGGAGAAGGAGGCCACTGTCACCTTCTCAATCAGAGAAGGCAACCAGTGTGGTCAACGGTTACCTTTGTTGTCTGAAATTTCGCCGAGGGTTGTCAAAACCTTAATGACTTATGATAGGAGGTCATTAATCAGTTTGTGGAATTCATTGCATCAAATAAATTGTTTTTTTTTTTTTTATTACAAAGGAAGGGGGATACCATACAAACCTATGCCTACACTGAGGCTCGAAACCTAGACCTCCCACATAGGGGAGCAATCCGATACCAGTGGACCACAAGCCACCGGTATCAAAATAAATTGTTGATGTGTTGTAATTGCAACTTTAAAAAGTTTAAAACTATTTAACCTTTTATCTAAAGTTTGAAGTCTTATCTGACACTTTTCCTACACATTAATGAAGTATCAAACGAAAAACAAATCGAATTAAATTTAATGTGGGACTCTTGACCAAAATGTTTTGTCCACTTTTAGTATAGGAATTGGAAGAGCAATGGGGCTTACTTGTCGTCGCTAAAGAAATCGCTCCATCCTTCAGGGACAATAATGTTATCCATGAAAGTGTTGTAGAAGATAACTCTGGCGTAGGCTCTCCAAGGTCGACCCAAAAAGGTTTTTCCATTCCCAAACACACGACAATTCTTGAAAAACAAAAGCACTGTTGTCTTCTGGATTATCCCTCCCCTGTGCTGTGATGTACCCTACCAGTCCAGACTCTAGGCTTCCTGCATTCACTGCTATAGAACATTTCTGCAAATTACAAAACAAAAAAATTATAATTTCACATATACACAAACATACATACATTCAGTCATCAACGAGGATTTTAACTCAGTTACGTTGATCAGGCTAATGACTTGTAAGGTTAACCACAAGACAAAAGGAAGTCGCCTATTAACTTTTTAGTTTGAGAATTGAGACAGACTTACGTACTTGTAGTCTTTTGTAAGCTAGGGTCACATAGTCTTTTAACTGACTCTGTACTTTTGACGGTTAAAGTCTTGCCGGCTAGGGTCTCAATAGACAAAAGGTCTTGCCGGCTAGGGTTACAATAGATAAACGACGAACTTATCTACTGTGATTCTTTTATCTGCTAGGGTCAAAAATTCACAAGGTCTTTTAACGGGCTTTGTCGTTGACGACGACTAAAGTCTTACCGACTAGGGTGATAAGACGGGTTCAATTAGTACATTTATACTCTCGAGTAGAGGGGGCAACAAGCTTGAATTGCTTACCTCAAAGATTGATTGAGCATTACCAAAGATGAAATCAACAGCTCCATTAATGGTGCAACGGCTTGAAATAGTGATGACCCTTGAACATCCCACAGCGTGTCTTGCAACCCTTAAAACCGCACCGATAAAAGGCGGTGTTTATCTCCATTACTAGAGCCGCAACGGCCACCATTCTTGGATTTCTAGTCACTTCCGGTGGAAAATTATAAGAGTTCTGTCCATTTATCAAAATTTAAAAAAAAAATAACAATTAACTTATTATATTCCAAATATATCAAACTATGTCGGTCCAAAATGACAAAATTTAAAATTTTGATAATTTAAATCATTATAGTCCTGGATTTCCGTGTCACCCCAACGAAATAGAATTTGTAAATGGAGAGATTTCTTACCACGAAGGTCATGCTTTTGACGATTACATTATCAGCATAGGTTGAAAACGTGGCAGTTTGAATGTTTTCGTGACCAATCCCATATGATTATACGTTTTTCTTTCCCATCTCCCTTTAAGATATTAATAAGACTTCTCCAGTGAATTGTCACCTTCTCCCTATACAATATTCAAAAAAAGAAAACAAAACAAATCAAAACATTAATAATAATAAAAACTAGAACTAAAAGACTACAAAATCTTGGCTTTAAATAGGGTCTAAATTCTCAAAACACTTTCAAAAATAATATAGTGATTATAATATTTGGGTGACGAGAAAAAGACACAACTACACGGACTCTAACTGGTACAGAGAGTTAAACCAGTCTAAGACTAAACTATGTGATAGCAACCAGTTCAAACAAAAAAGACCAAATAAAAGTATATGTTTCAAAAAGTTTGTCAAAATTGGTGATTTTTGACACTCTAAACATAAAAAAGTGACAAAGAAAATGGTACTGAACGTGTAATCCAGCTTTGACGTAAATACAGATCCAGTTCTGGTTGAACGGAGGCACAGATCAATGGCGGATTTGGATAGTTTTGTGGCCGCCCCACCCCGACTGATCGACGAGCACCGTCGTGTAGTTGCCGCGAAACCCCGCCGAGGTATAAGCACAGCGCCCAACGGCCATGGCAACCATTACGCCTATGAAGAAGATGAACATAGACATTTTTCTTTTCTTTTTCTTGTCTTCTCTTTTGGTTTGTCTGCGTGGTGTGAAGA
Organism: Ipomoea purpurea; assembly: GCA_009835305.1. Classification (NCBI taxonomy): domain Eukaryota; kingdom Viridiplantae; phylum Streptophyta; class Magnoliopsida; order Solanales; family Convolvulaceae; genus Ipomoea; species Ipomoea purpurea. The sequence continues at coordinate 32,414 of VALG01000923.1, forward strand.
TGAAAGGGTTTTGTGGTTGGATAGTGGTAAGTCTATGTATGGAATGTTTTGGCAATATGGAAGAGAGTTGAAGGATGAAAGGAAAGAGGATGACATAATTAAGCAATTTTTGGATTCTCTAAATATGTTGTAACATGTGTAACCGCAATTGATTAATTTACTTTGACTATCCGAGTCAATGATACATTGCCCTATTCAAATACTTTTGTTAATTATATTTTATTTTCTCACAATTTGTTATTATTGTATTATTAAATTAAATTTGTTATGGGATAAGGGTCAATAGATCACTGAACTGCACACCAAAGTACAATTAAGCTCGAACTTAAAAATAATGCAATTGGGGTCCCTAAACTACACAAAATCATGCAATTAGGTCTAAAAGACCTGTTGACCTGAAATTGTGCTGAATGTGGCGGTTACCAATTTTAAAAAATAAATTTTTAATATAATTTTAAATAAATAATTAATTAAATTAAATTTAAAAAAAAAACTAGAACTGCCGGAGACTTATCGTCTCCGGCAGGCTTCGTCCTCCATGGGCGAAGACGAAAGCTTTCGCTCCATCGGCCCGGAGACGAAAGCTTCGTCTCCGCCCATGGAACGAAGCCCTCGGTTCCATGGCCAGCTCAGGCGGAGACGAAGCTCTTCGTCTCCATGGCCGGAGATGAAGCTTCGTCTCCGGCCATGGAGACGAAAGACTGCTTAGTTTTTTTTTTTTTTAATTATATAATTTTAATTAATTATTTTTTTAAATATATTTATAAATTATTTTAAAGAATTGGTAATCTGCATTTTTAGGTAAACAAGGTCATTTTGGACTTAATTACATGATTTTGTGTAATTCAGGGACCCAATTGCATTGTTTTTGAGTTCGATGGCCTAATTGCACTTTGGTGTGCAGTTCAGTGACCTATTTGACCCTATTCCAATTTATCGTATTTCTTTTTGGCTGGAGTTTTGGGTTAGGAGGGAAGATCAAGTATTTTTCGTGGGCTTCTTAGAAATAAGTTATTAGTGAAATGATAATTAAATTAGCAAAATTTTTAGAGACTAAATTCATTAATTTACTATAAATTTAATGACTAAATTGATATCGCGAATAATTAAAAGACTAATGTTATACTTACTAGAAAAATAAGCACTACAATTGAGGGAGTGTCTGCTTTTTTTCTTTCCCCCTTGTTAAGGTAAGGATTGCATTCTAATCCTTAATGCTTTCCACTGCTCATACCAGATACTTGGCTGGAGTCTTTCCCTTTTTTTAACGTTATTAATACACAGGAGTCAGGACCGAATGTTTTTCCAACTCTCGCCCGCTTACTGCGTCTCGGCTCGAGCTCGGGTTCTTTCTCAAACGTTCAAATGTTCTTCTGCTTAAGTAACGGTCCGTAGTAATGAGAACCAAGTCCATATTTAATTTATTCACCAAGTAATGAGGAGCAACTCTTCATTATCCTATATAATTGCGATGTCTTGAATTTGTTATGTGACCGTTGGCCTCCTTAAGGTAGTTCCAAAGATATATTCTGAAATGTTTACTGCAAATAACACAAAAAAAATATGGAATGAATTAACCTTTCATCTTTCAAACTTTTGTCTTAGATTTTTATTCATGTCAGATTTTTATCTCAGACATCTCTCAGATCATATACATCACGTATGTTTGTCTGAGAATACCCATTAATACATATATATTACATATATTTTATATCCAAACTCAGGCAAGAAATTACCTGAAAGTTTCATGGAGTTATATATTCTTAATTTCCAAAAATAATAAACTTAATTTAATTTAACTTTAATTAATCTACAATTATAATATAAATGTTATTGATTGAGAATATATATATATATTATTATATATTATATATATATATATATATATATATATATATATATATAGTCACGTTCAGGTGCAAATCGACCTTAACATGTAAATTTTCGAATTACTAAAGGATTGGCACCACAACAGTACCTGAATGCACACAACAGTAGACATGAATCAATCTAATGAGAACATACGAGAAAACTAAGAATCAATCTCAGGCTTACATTTGTAAAAAATCATATGGATCAAATCAAATTAAAAAAAAAAAAAAAAAAAAAAAACATGGTGGCATTTTCGTGATTCTGGAAAAATTTTGAGAGGTGCAAAGTATAGTGTTCTAGATTGCAATGTAAAATTAGTGATAATTATGAAAATGTCACTGCATTTTTTTATTTGATCTGATTCGTTTGATTTTTTTTCGGATGAGTGATTGATATTGGTCTTAGTTTTTTGGGAAAAGGGTCAAATAGGCACTCGAACTTTAGCTTAAAAGTCAATTAGGCCCCTAAACTTTTTAAAGGTGCAATTACACCTATCATTGCCATCAACAATTCATTTAGGTGCAATGAAGCCCAAAAACAAGTTAATGACCTGCTATCACAGGTCATTAGGTTCATGACACCTTTCGGCGAAATTTCTGGCAACAACAAAAAAAAAAAAGTGAGCGCGAAATTTCTGGCAAAAAGTGACCGCCAACGACCGTTCGTCAGTTGCCGGCCACTTTTTTTTTTTTTTTTTGCCGGAAATTTTGCCAGTCACTTTTTTTTTTTTTTTTTTTTTTGCGGAAGGTGGTCTGAACTCTAATGACCTGTGATAGCAGGTTATTAATTTATTTTTGGGCTTCATTGCACCTAAATGAATTGTTGATGAGTGTAATTGCACCTTTAAAAAGTTTAGGGATCTAATTGACTTTTGATACGGTTTATACTGGGTAGGATAGAGTGGTATGCTTATACGGTCGTAAGCAAGGATCGGATCTCTCACGTGGGTCGGGAAGGTCCGGTCTTGACTCGTGCCAAAAGTCCCTTTCACAATGCATTTAATGCGCTATTTATTGGGTCAGAAAGGTGGGTCACGCCGGGCATCCGGCATGTCAGACACGTGGTGGGCATGCACCGGGGCTACCTGCGGTCGCGTTGATGCCGGCAACGCGGCGGTAAAAGCCTGACTCCTCCTCCCTTTACCTGAGAACCATCTATGGACCACCGGTCGGAACCGCCCGGTGGGTCGATTACCTCCCGGGGGTTTCATGAGGTGATCTCGCCGCCTGGGGTTCTCCCGTGACTACCGGTCGTCACCGGTCGGGAGGGGCAGGAGGGCTTATTTCCAAGGTTCGGGATGTAACCCGGTCTCCGCACGGTCGTGTACCGGGCGTACATCCTTAGGTCCGAGCATATATCCCTATCACATAGCCCCCTGGCTCGTGGCCCGACGACGCTTCGCTGGAGGAAGGGGTCGAGCCAAGGTCTTAGGTAGCGTACCCGGGGCTAGGCTCACGTGGATCGCAGGTCACCTGCACCCGCATCTCGGGCCGTCCTTGAACGCAGGAGAACACGCGTCACCTGTGCTGCTTCTCGAGATACGGGCCTAAAAATCGCGGCGCGGGACGCCTTCGCACCAACCTCCTGCCCCTATAAATAGTGGCTTCACCTGGGGTCCCACTACGCTTTCAATAATATTTACTAGCACCGGACGTTCCCGAGCGGCTTGTTCAAATTTTTCGCGTAGCTTCCAAGTGTTCTCAACCGGTAAGCAGGCTTTTCCTCTTTCTTCCTTTTCTCCTTAGCTTTAACGTTCTTAGAACCGTCTAGGTCCTTAGGAAATAGGTCGGTCGACGGCTTGGGCGTCTTTAAGTGAGGGGCCGGTCGTCTGAATACTATTCTCCCCCTTGATCTTTTAGGGGTGCAGATATGTCAAGCTCCGACAGCCAGAATTGCTCGGCACGGGACTACGCAACCGGTAGCGATGACGGGTCGGATGGAACGGGATCCGGGAGCCCATCATCTCGTCATTCTGATTCGGCTAACGACGGTAGTTCCCCCTCCCCTCGGGCGGACGCTGGTAATGCATTAGCCGTCGGCAATCAGGCGGCAACGACGGACCGGGCAGATCCCTCGCGTCCGATTGCGCCGCTGAGGGAGATCAAATACGCGGACACGATGATTCCGCCGGGGCACTCAGCACTTCCGGGCAGAACCTCCCGGTTTATCATAACGATGGGCAGGGGATTACCGCCGGGCGTCTTGGCCGCGGCCTCGACCCCTCGTTGTCACCCAGGTCGGCAGCCCAACTGGCTGACGACTTGTTGTCCAAGAAGAGGGTGTTTTTGAGTAACATCGTCCGCCTAGAAGCATCAGAGCAAGCTGACCAAAAAGGAGGCGGAGGACGCCGCTACCCTCCTGACCGGGCATGTGCAATTTAGTACCCGGAGGTCTCAGGGGACGGTCGTCGACCGGACGTAGGGGCTTTGGTTGGGGATGCACCTAGATTCCATCAAGACCCCCCTAACCTACCCGTTCAGCCCATTTCTACTCGCCTTCATGCGACATTACGGAGTCCTCCCGGGCCAGATCTGCCCGAACGCGCACTGGATCATAGCTTGCTTCCCGCAGATCTGCGCTCGACACGATCTGGTCTGTACCGTCGAGCTATTCAACTTCTGTATACGGTTCATCCGCTCGCAGCTCGGTATGGGGGAGGGTTTTTAGCCGCTCAGACCCGGAGTCATCACTGCAACATCGTTGATCTCCCGGAGAACAATCGTGGTTGGAAGAACCGGCTGATCTCGATCGAATACCCTTGGCGGCTCCCGGTCAAGAGGTCTTGGACACGCCATTTCACCGCGTGCAAGGGTCCAGCACTTACCCGGGCTCTGAAGAACGCGGCCGCCAAGATTTCTCCGAGTTCTATGAGTTCCTCATCTTCCGGTCGGCCACTGAGTACGAGGAAGCCCACCTCGATACCACGAACCGGAGAAGTACGTCCCTCGACGCCTCGAGGTGACAGTAGCTGTGCCACCGGTCGCACCGACTACCGGTCAGGAGGTCTGTTAGCGGGTCGTCTCCGGGCCATGGGATTTCTCTTCTGCCTTTTACCCTCTCTCTATATTATTGGTGCTAACCGGTTGTTATTTCCTCGCAGGTATAAAGCCTGGACGCACGTTTCAAACGCTCCCTCGACCGTTAAGGTCCCCCGACCCAAGGCCGCCCTTGGGGGGGAAGAAGGTGGCGGCGCCCGACGCACCCCTGACGCCGTTCCAATGACGTCCGTCCCGACGGCCGTTCCTCTTGACACCACCACCCGGGTCGATGAGTCGGGTCCGACGCTCAGCAGTGGGTCGGACCTTCAGATTATCAGGACCACGAGCAAACGTGGTAAGGAAAAGGTGGGGGAATCGGAGGGAAACGTCAAACGGGCTCGCCATCAGAGTCCTCCGGATCCGACCCCCATCATGAACTCCTTGGCGGGCGGCGATCTCCAGGGCAACCCGCTTGCCAAGATGAGCGCCATATTCCCGGTGGAAGATGACATGGCCAGGTGGACCCCAGAGCAGGTCTCTGAGCGAGGGGCTCAGAACTTGTCCAGGTATATCTTTGTTCCTCCTTTAGGTTGGTTCCTAAGTCTACTCGCCCGGCTAACTTTTCTTCATTTCAGCTCACCCGGGTGCTCACATCGCTTTACTACCGCTCCAAGAGTGGGTCGGAGAGCGATGCCCTCAAGAAGGAAGTGAGGGAGCTAAGGAAGAAGGTGAAGGCGGCTGAGGACGCCAACGAGATAGCCGAAGCCATCGCTAAGAAGGCGATCGGGGAAACGGCGAAGTCCGGAAGGAAACTGAGGTCTCCGCTCGCGGCTACAAGATCCGGTTGGCTTGGCGGCCAACCTCTGTCAAGACCCGGCGGTCGCCGAGCGGTTCTTCGGGAGTTCATCAAGCATAAGGTGGCCGAAGACATGATGTGGGTCTTTGGAAATTGGGCCTATGCTTCCGGTCAACGGGACATGCATCGGGAGGTGAGGTCCGTCTTGACCGAAGTATTCGAGGGGGAAGATCTCGACACCATCCTGACTAACCTCCGGAGAGCGTCGCCGACCCGGTCCAATGCCATACACAGAGGCTGAGGCCGAGCCCTCCATCACTGCCGAGAAGGATCCCGCGAAGTGAAGTGTCGTCAACCGACATCTGGGGTTTTATTTTTGTTGTTTTGGTTATTGTCCGGGAGCAAGGCCCGTTGTGCCGAGCGTTTTAAACGTTAATCCAGCAGGCTCAATAACATTTGATTATCTGTAAAGTTCTCTTGCTCGGTCTATTTCGATATTCGTTTATCGCGTTTGTGTTGAGTTTTTATTTAACGCTTTTATACGTTGTGGGTTTGAGTCTAAGGATGGCCCATGTTATAGCCCCCGAGTAGAGCGGCTATGACGGTCGGTCATTGCCGGCCGGACTGCAAAGTAGGGAGCCTAACGCGAAAAACGTGTGTATAGCCCCCCGAGTCCGAGGCTCGAGCAGCTATGAAGGTCCGTAACTTGCCGGTCGGACTGCAAAGGTAGGGAGGCCAAACGAGAAAAACGCGTGAATAGCCCCCGAATCCGAGCGCTATGACGGTCGGTCACTTGCTGGTCGGACTGCATAGGTAGGGAGGCCAAACGCGAAAAACGCGTGTATAGCCCCCGAGTCCGAGCGGCTTATGACGGTCCGTCACTTGCGGTCGCACTGCAAAGGTATGGAGGCCAATGCGAAAACGCGTGTATAGCCCCCGAGTCCGAGCTATGACGGTCGGTCACTTGCAGGTCGGACTGCAAAGCTAGGGAGGCCAAAAGCGAAAAACGCGTGTATAACCCCCCGAGTCCGGAGGCTATGACGGTCGGTCACTTGCCGGTCGGCTGCAAAGGTAGGGAGGCCAAACGCGAAAAATGCGTGTATAGCCCCCCGAGTCCGAGCGGGCCTATGATGGTCGGTCGTCACTTGCCGATCGGACTGCAAAGGTAGCGAGGCCAAATGCGAAAAATGCGTGTATACACGCCGAGTCGAGCAGGCTATGACGGTCGGATCACTTGCCGGTCGGCACTGCAAGGTAGGGAGGCAAACAGCGAAAACGCATGTATCGCCCCGAGGTCGAGCGAGCTTTGACGGTTGGTCCGATTTGCCGGCTCGGACTGGCAAGGGTGGAAAGGCCAAACGCGAGAAACGCGTGTATAGCCCCCCGAGCCTCAGCGTGGACTATGGACGGTCGGCTGACACTTGCCGGTCGGACTGGAAAGTAAGGCGAGGACCAACGCGAAAAATGCGTGTATAGCCCGAGGTCCGAGCGCTTATATAGGTCGGGTCACTTGCCGATCGGGCTGCAAAGGTACGAGGCCAAATGGAAAACGCGGTATCCAACACCCGAGTCCGAGCAGCTTTGGACGGTCGGTCCCATTGCGGTCCGGCAGCTGCAAAGGTAGGGAGCCCAACACCCCGGAAAACATGTTATAAGACCCCCGAGTCGAGGCGACTTTGACGGTTGGTTCAGCTTGCCGGTCCGGACTGCAAAGGTAGGGAGGCAAACGGCGAAAAACGCGTTGTATAGCCCCCGAGCCTAAGCGGCTATGAGGTCGGTCACTTGCCGGTCGGACTGGCAAAGGTAGGGAGGGCAAACGCGAAAAACGCGTGTATAGCACCCCCGAGTCTGAGCGGCTATGACGGTCGTTACTTGCCGGTCGACTGCAAGGTAAGGGAGGCCAAACGCGAAAAACGCGTGTATAGCCCCGAGTCCGAGCGGCTATGACGGTCCGTCACTTGCCGGTCGGACTGCAAGGTATGGAGGCCAAATGCGAAAAACGCGTGTATAGCCCCCGTGTCCGAGCGGCTATGACGGTCGGTCATTGCCGGTCGGACTGCAAAGGTAGGGAGGCCAAAAGCGAAAAACGCGTGTATAACCCCACGAGTCCGAGTGGCTTATGACGGTCGGTCATTTGCCGTCGGACGCCAGGTAGGGAAGGCCAAACGCGAAAACGCGTGTATAGCCCCGCGAGTCCGAGCCGGCTTATGCGTCGGTCCACTTTGCCGGTCGGACTTCAAAGGTAGCGCAACTCGAAAAACCGTGACGCCCTGAGTCCGAGAGGCTATGACGGTCGGTCACTTGCGGTCGGACTGGCACAATTAGGGAGGCCAAGACGCGAAAAACGCGTGAATAGCCCCCCGAGTCCGAGCGGACCTATGACGGTCGGCTCACGTTGCGGTCGGACTTCAAGGTTGCGGGGCCAAACTCGAAAAACGCGTGACGCCCCCTAGTCCGAGCGGCTATGACGGTCGGTCACTTGCCGGTCGGACTACAAAATTAGGGATGCAAATGCGAAAAACGCGTGTATAGCCCCCCGAGTCGAGCGGCTATGACGGTCGGTCACTTGCCGGTCGGATTGCAAAGGTAGGGAGGCCAAACGCAAAAAACGCGTGTATAACCACTCGAGTCCGAGCGACTATGACGGTCCGGTCACTTTCCGGTCGGACTGCAAAGGTAGGGAGGCCAAACGCGAAAACGCGTGTATAGCCCCCGAGTCCTAGCGGCAATGACGGTCGGTCACTTGCGGTCGGACTGAAGGTAGGGAGGCCAAACGCGAAAACGCGTGTATACACCCCGGTCGCGAGCGACCTATGACGGCTCGAATCACTTGCCGGTCGGACTGGCAAAGGTAGGGAGCAAACGCGAAAAACGCGTGTATAGCCCCCCGAGTCAGCGGTTATGACGGTCGGCGATCACTTGCCGGTGCGTAGCTGGCAAAGGTAGGGAGGGCAAACGCGAAAAACGGCGTGTATAGCGCCCCCCGAGTCCGAGGCGGGGCTATAGAACGGTCGGCTCACTTGGCGGTCGGTACTGCAAAGGTACGGGAGGCCAAACACGAAAACGGTGTATTACCCGAGTCGCGGAGGGCTATCGACGGTCGATCATCTTGCCGTCGGCACTGCAAAGTTTAGCGACATTGTGGATCGATTTCTGGGCCAACGAGGTCCGGAAGTTTAAGCAACATTGTGGTCATGTTGGGCACGAAGGCCGGAAGTTTAAGCGACATTTTTGGTCATTTGGGCAAAAAAGGCAGAGTTTAAGCGACATTGTGGTCGTTTGGCCAACAAAGGCCGGAAGTTTGAGCGGTTCCGACTGTCGTACGTTGGAGAGATTCTTGCTTGTTGACGAAGGACGATTTTATTGCCGAGCACTAGTTAAAACTTTACAACGGTCGAGCCAACTTATGTGGACTCGCAAGAAGAAAAAAAAAAGGTATATGCACAATACAAACGGGAATGAAAGGGAACAGGGGGGTTACAACAAGTACTACGGGAAATAAAAGGAAACGGGAAATTACAACCCCACTATGACATTCTACTGACGGAACATCACAGGTTTTCTGAGTTCCATGTTCGGTCAATCGGTCTCCGGGTGGTCGTTTCGAGCTTGTAGGTGCCGGGCGTATTATGCGCGACAACATATGGGCCTTCCAGTTTCTGCGCCAATTTTCCCCCTTCTTGAGGCTGGCTGGCTTCACGTCTCCTTAGAACGTAGTCTCCGACTTGGAAGTAGCGCTGTCGTACTCGGACGTCTCGAGTAGCTTTGAACCATTTTTTGGTAGTCGGCGATTCTGCGGGCCGCTAGGTCCCTCTTTCCTCGATACAGTCCAGATCCAAAGATCGGGCTGCATCGTTTTCTCCTTCAGCATACTCGCTCTCCCTCGGGCTTGCAATCCATGCCTCAACAGGTAGACGTGTCTGGCTCCGTAAACTAGAGCAAAAGGCGTTTCGCCGGTTGCTTCTCTCGGGGTGGTGCGGTATTTCCATAGGCAAACGGGAGCTTCGTCGCCATGATCGGCCAGCTGAGTGGAGTTTCTTCTTTAGACCCTCCAATATCGTTCGGTTAGCATTTTAACTTGGCCGTTCCTTGGGGGTATGCTACGGACGACCGTATGGATTTTGTGCCGATCGTCGCTAGGAAGTTTTTGAGTACTGGCCTTCGAACTGTCTCCCATTATCAGTGACAATTTGCACCGGTACCCCAAACCTTGAAACCACATTCCGGCTATGAAATGGGCGCACTACTGTGACGTGATCGTGGCGAGGGGTTCTGTAACACCCCAGATTTTCAAGACTTTAAACTTACGTATAATAAGGTAATACCTCATTGACATCCCAAAGTGAACATAAGTATACAATTGTATGCCACACTGGGCCCTACGAGAACCAGGTTGCACAGGCCTTGTCTACTTAATATCCTCCGAAATATAAAAGCATCAACATGGCACGCAAGGAGGCGATAGAACCGGAACTAAAATTCTATCTTCTAAAACGCTCAAAACAAAGTTCTAGCAGCTCCAGTGCTCTAATCTCTGTGCCTGAAAGCAAATATTCTTTGTTAGCGAGAGATGCTGGTAACCACACTCCAACGCAGTTGAAATACAATACATATAGAGATATATATAGGTATAAGCCGAAAACCTTTTGACCATGAAGATGTATCCTACGAACTGACTAGCTTTTAAACGGGGATAGACTAGACAGTAGGCCAGACACAAGCAACAGTTATAACAAGCATATGCAGTTCACAACAGATAAGGGAGATAAGGCAAAGCATCAACAATAATCAACCCAAAGGAAAATACCCAACATAAATCCCATAGTACATCCCAAGACACTCATAATACAACTCATCCATATCACAACACATAGCACACTTTGTTGGCGCCACAGGACCATCGCATGCCCATACATGAGGGTCAGCGCATATAGCTCTGACACGGCCCCAGCACCCTGCCGTATCGCAACACGGAGGGGTCGATCGCAACCGACCCGATAAACGCAGCTATTCATAGTTTGATCGGCAACAACAGTAGACAGAGCCCAAGAAAATGTCATCTGACCGCAACAAGGAAGTATGAACGCAGGCTCATATAGGAACGTTTGATCGCAACCAACAGTGGGACCGCAGCCAGAGTATCATTTTGACGCAGCCAGCTTCTGAACCCGCAGCTTCGGGATAAACCAATCCGATCGCAACGAATTGGGGGTAACACACACACATAACACTAGCAAGCAATGCAACCCACATTTACACATTGGGAAGGGGAGAAAACGTATAACAAACTTATGCGTGATCCTTCACATACTAAGAATATCCTAAGGGGTTCATACTTCTTCCACTTAGGTCAACGGGGATACCCAATTTCAACTAGCATCGCATATATAATAGACTCATAAACCTACGAACGGTACCGTAAACATCAAACTAGACATAGGCACGATAAACGGAGTCTGTTGGGACACCACGGGGTTGGGGGGACATCAAACGGGAAGCGGGGTCCCGGAATGGGGGGAAGATTTCCAACGGTAGCGGTGGGGTGGGGGGCCACCCGCCGGCACTGTTTCCGGGCAGCGGGTCGCCGGCGGCAGCTGCCCGCCCGCCGGCTGCCCGCTGCCGGGAGTACGTCTTCTTTGGGCGTGGGTAGGTGGCGGTCCCTACCCCAACGTGACTCTTTACACATAAAACGCCCCGGGAACCATTTGTGGAACCCGAAACCATGCTTAGACACTTTAACAGCGAATTAACGTCAACACGGTAGACAATTTAACGGATCAAATACGAGAAACGAACGGCACATAACCTATCATGCTTTTCTAGAACAACAACCCCACCAAACATGCGATTTCCCCACCCGATAAAGAATAATACATACGATACAACCTAGGGTTCTAATCACTTTTTATATCAACAAGAATACGATTTCGTCTTCTAATTGCAAGATTCGGTAAGAATAACACATAAGCATCAAGAACATCACACAATTATCAAGAACAACACATAATCATCAAGAA
>VALG01000925.1:0-12307 GCA_009835305.1 Ipomoea purpurea
CTGCTGCTGCCATTTGAGCTGATTGTGAAAGTGAAATTGGTGGTAAAATCAGCTAAATCTCCAGAAGCCATGTCCCATAGGTCAACGGTTCCACATACGTTGCTCTACCGGCTTTGCCTCCTCATCAACTGATCCGATTCGCTTCATTTGTGTGAGTTGGATGCCCTGGTCTGTGATAGATGCATCCCCTTCGAGTTTGATGAGCATATTTGCATTGCCATCAGGACCGATACTGGGCAGATCAATGAGCGAACAAACTAAAGAGGCAAGCAAAAGGAATAGAAAGGAAGATATCAAGATAATCTGCACAGGGAAGCTGCTGCCATGGCTTGGAATATAGAGCTTGAATTGGATTAAGAAATGGGTTGATGAATGATGATGAGACCCTACAAATAATATAATGTTCTAACATTTAGGAGGTTAGAGACTTGCTAGTCCAAACTCAAACTTTACATTGACTATAATTCTGGCCAGCTGGTATGCATGTATGCATGCAACCAGCTTGAAGGACTCATCTATCTGGGTACCTAATTAATGCATGTTTCTTTTCCTGAAATTGCCGCTACTGTACTGGACGTATTGTATTGTTGCAAAAGTCTCCTTAAATTCTACGAAGGTTTATGTTTACTGACAACTTTGGAAACGGAAAACCGTGATTGCTGGCGGTTGATTGATGTCACTTTCACCCACTGGATTTTTAATATATTTTGGGGTATATTATATTCCCCTTGACAGTTGACATGATCGATTGATTGTGCAGAAATGAAAGAAGGAAAAAGCTGGGAAAGGGAAGCAAAAATGGACCACTTAAATTGGCATCTTAATTTGAAAAAGACGAAAATATTCTATTAATTTCATATTTCAGTATGTTGGGATGAAGCGTTGACCGGCGTGATGAATTTGACACTAAAACAATTGTCGTGATAGGAATTAAAAATGTAGACAAAACTGTCTTACTAATATTCGTGGGATAAAATTGGTATTTGCTCCAATAGCTAATTAGCAAGCAGAATCATACAATTTCATTGTTCATCTCCTAAACATGCATGCATACATGAAACCTGTCAATGAAATTACATAGAAATCCATCCAAAACAGATAACTTAATACTCCGTATAATGTTTTAAATGGTACAACATAGGGGAAATTAATGATGTTGGTACCTAAGAATGTCTGCAGAACTGAGGAAGATGTTGAAGAAGCTGTAACACAGAAGATGAAGTGAAATGTTGTTGCTGCTGGATTGTATTGTAATCCTACTAACGAAAGAGATTGCACTATACACGTTGAGTGGGACTTGGCTTGGCATCTTGGTGGAAGGATGGGCCAATTGCAACTTGGAATTTTAGCAGTGCACAACTTGAGTGATGTTTGGGCGAGAGTCACTTCAGGGTGGCACACCACAGCCCGATGACCATTAGCCTGCTCCATTCTTGCCCTTCAAAGTTCCGCATAGCTTAGATCTGCAGCTTCAAGAAGCTTTCCCATTCCATACAAATCCCAAACCCAATCCACCAAGCTTATCACACCTTCGGGTCCATTGGAATAATTGCTCTTCGTCCGCATGCAATTTCTAATGCCACGACTCAAAGCTATAGACATCTGATTGTTGCTGGTCTTGTATGTGCGGTGACATTCTGGGGCTATGTATCCAGGTGTCCCGCCCAAATACGTTTTTTGGGGTGCGTTTCCATGGTCAACCAGCCAGGCCAACCCGAAATCACCGAGTCTAGCATTGAAGGTTGAATCCAACAGGACATTACTGGACTTAATGTCCCTGTGCAGTATACATTGTTCCCAGTCTTCGTGCAGATAGGACAAAGCTGAGGCCAAGCCTTGTGCAATTCTATACCTGAGCTTCCAATTCAAGGGTGAGTTTTTCTTGAAGAGATGGTGGTCTAAGCTGCCTTCCGGCATGTATTCATAACAAGCAGCAGCTCCCTTTCTCGTGGCACCAACCGTGAAGTGGCACCAAATTTCTATGTCGCAATCGGCTGATGATCTTCACTTCTGATGCGTATTCTTCCTTTCCCTGTTTAGACTCCCTGGAAACTCTCTTGACAGCCACCTTGATGCCCCTTAGGATACCTAAATAAACCCACCAAAACCCCCTTCTCCAAGCTTCTGCTCCTCTGAAAAGTTTTTAGTTGCAGTTGCCAATTCAGTGTATGAGAACTTTTTAGCCCAGTGCCAGCCCTCTCAAATTCCCGTCCATTGCTCGACCAATAGTATTCTGATTATCGTCAATTGCCTGACCAAGAATAATCTGATTGTCGCCTTTTGATGCCCATTTCTTCTTAAAACAGGCATAGATGGCTAAACCCAGCAAAACAACAAAAACTAAAACACCAATACTCAATCCCATCACTAGCCCTTTCTTGCTGCTCTTTTCTTCTGGGATGACGACTGTATGGCCAGTTGGAGCTGCCGGCTTAGAAGGGCTTGGAGCTGGCGGCACAGAACACTGTCCGACGACCTCAGTGGTGTGGAATCGAACTGCCACGAGCTGACAGTCTGTTTCTCAAATAAGAATCCTGTTGCAGCTGAGAAGCCAATGCTAACGAATTCTGGCAAGTAATCCCTCAGATCAAGCTCATAGCTAAGGCTGTCTGTCTGGTAGTCACCATCCCAAAATCCTGTGAAAACAACCCGGAGAAACTTGGAACTAGCATTATAAGTAATGTGAGCAGTATTATCCATCCCCTGTGTGATGTTGTTCAGCCATGCTATGCTAGTTGCAGGTAGTTTCATAGAGTTAACGTTGATACTTACATTAGTCAGAGGTTTATTCTTCTGGCTTGAAAAGGTATCGAACACCACGGCAACAACAGGCTCTGGGCTTGTCACTAGATTCGGATTCACAAGGCCAAGGCCGCCACCAGCAGTGACAGTTTTATTGAACGGGGTGGAAAAATTTGCCAGGAAAAAGGCCAATCCGTCAGCAAAGTTTCTGTTATCATCTGAGTCGATATTGAAAGTGAAATTGGTGGAAAAATCAGCCAATTCTCCAGTAGCCTTGTCCATAGGTGCAACGAATCCACATACATTGCTCGACCGGCTTTGCTACCCATGTTCTCACCGCGTTCATTTGGTGTGACTTGGATGCCCTGACCTGAGACATATGCATCTCCTTCGACTTTGATGTGCACATTTGTATCCTCAGAACTAATATGAGGGAGATTAAATGAGAGTGAGCACACTAAAGAGGCAAGCACAAGGACCAGAAAAGCAGAGATATTCAAGAATCTGCACAACCCAGCTGCCGCCATGGTTATTTGCAATCAAGTATTGAGCTGAAATGATCAAGATCTCACCAATAACTCAACATTTATGACTGAAATTTCGACCACTTCAGTCAATTCAACTAGCCACTTGCAGGATATAAGTCATATAACACGCTGTGGCTTTGGCAAATCAAAGTCCTTCAATTGCTGGCTGGCTGGCAATTTGGAAAGTTCAAATTACGTGTATTTGAAAAGTTCAATTTACGTGTATTTTGACAACTTATTGTTCTTCAAAACTATTGTTACATATCTCCAAGAATTTGGAGCTTTATAGTTATCAAGCTAACTGTGATTATCCCTTTCTTAATTTATTTATACGCTTATAGTATGTAAGCTTCACTATCGTGACTAAACCTGTTTTGGTAGCTCTAATTGCCCTAGTTCATTAGCCTCTACGTTTAATACATTATGAGCAATTGGGCATCTGTTAATTTTAATTAACACGCACCAACATTTCGTGTTTTGTCATAGTTCGAAGAAACTCTAATTACTTAATTACTGTTGCAGAATATCACAAGTTGTAGCATACTCATAGCTACTAACTTTCTAATAATAATATAATATTGTATCACTCCACTGCACTTTGAAATACAAATTTTTTTAGAACAACTTCAGTCAAGATAGTCGGGCTATTGGCTCGATAAATACAAGATTCCAAATTTGACTTTGAGTTAGAATGAAATACAATTTTATTTTTTTTTTGAGGATAGATATACAGTGAGTAAACCCAACGAGTTTGACCAATAGAAAATTGATTGAACTTGCGACTAGTAGTCTAGTACAAAACCTCTTTTGGACAAAATTTCACTTCCTTTGAATAAGGAAAATGACAAGTGTACTTTCTATAATAAAATTATAGCAACATGTCAATATTTTATTAAAGGAAAAAAAATAGAAAAATGAAATAAAATTTGTGTTTCATTTTTTATTTTCATTAGTTAGAGCATGCTAATATTATTTTATTTTAAACCTTAATCTTAAAATATAATAAAAGTAAAAACAGTATATTTTTAACAAATTGATTGATTTTGTGCAATTGTGTGAAAAGTCATGGCCTTCCCTCATAGGCTGCTATTATGAATTACAAAATCACTATCTCCGAAAATTTCATATTCCCGGAAATTCAACAAGGTCATAGACCAAATGATCAAATCACAAATTACAAATAACAATTAATAACAAATTACCAAACAGGCACAGAGATGCCATTGTTCATCTAGCTAACATGCACATATTATCATTACACTTAATTAGCACTTGATATCCCTCAACTCACCTTTTGAACTAGTTTCTAAACACTCTACACTCTTATGAATTAATCACCTACTATTCAATCCCTCCTTGTCCACTCATTGAAACGATATCCTGGTGTGATGACGAGCGCTCAGTTTTCCATGTGTTCCCCCTAATCATCACTTTTAACAACCTTTCTAGATATACATTACCAAAAATCCTCCATATTTAACTTTTTAAAAATTGCATAACAAGAAAATGAAATGTATAGAACAGCGTATATTGTCTATACAAGTCCCAGCTAATTACAAGCAGGAAAAAACATATTCAATTCATGCTGTAGTCTAGTTTCACTCATCTAACCTGCATACATGAAAAGCCTGGTCAATTGGATATCAAAGAGAAGCCTAGACCAAGTAAACTACAGAAAAGCGATTCTCGCAAGACAGATAATTTATATAACTCGTTTGTGTTAAATTACGGTGGTACAACGCCCCCCCCGCACCGCCACACCTTAATGGCTGGTTGGTACCTCAGCAATGCTCTGCTAACTGAGGAAGATGTTGGAACCTGTAGACACTGAAGATGAATTAGAAATGTGTTACTTCCTCGCGTAGGAATTTGGTAATATGGTAATTTTACACTTGCTGAAACGAATACTCCTTTAGCACTAGTTAACATAACATATTTGTAGATAAAAAAGGTGGCATTGTGGACTTCTTGGTGAAATGAGATGTGTTCAAAGGAAATATGCACTGGACATTCGGGAATTGCATCAACTTTCACTAATTTTTTTGGAGCGAGCTCATTCATAAGTCCGTGGTCCACCGATGCGACACCCACACCCGGAATGATCCATGGACCCCTTAAACACGCAGCGATTTTTCTTCCCTTTCAATAGTTTCCCTAAATGCTTAATATATCTGCAGCATTCTAGTAAGCTCTCAGTGTCCACTCCATATGGACAAATCCACACTACTATCCCGTCAATAATCCACCAAGCTTATCACAAACTATGGTTCCATTGGGTGAATCCCTCCAATAGCCTTAGATCCGCAGGATAAGAAATGAATGTTCTAAATTCCCACCGCTATCCAAAACGCTATTAGACATCTGATTAGGGTTTCTTGCATCTTGTAATTGCGGCCTGGCATTCTGAGGAGCTATAGTTAATAGGAATCACCCTGGTCCGTTTTCAACCTCCAGTAATATAGGTTATATTTGGGTATCGTTTTCCATGGTCAACCAGCAGGCCAAACCGAAAGATCACCGGAGTTCTAACATGGAGGTGCGACCGATGGGATGAAGTCCAATCAGGACAACAACTAATGGACTTATAGGCACTGTGCAGATATACATTCCGGTTCCACCAGACCTACCGTGCAAGATAGAGGCAAAATGCTGAGGCCAGCCATAGGGGATTCTACATACACCTACTGAAGCTTACCAACCTCAAGGGTGATTTCTTGAAAGAGCGTGGGTCTAAGCTGCCTTCAGCATGTATTCATAACAAAGGCCAGTCAGTCGCGGTTCTCGTGAGAATCAACACACGGGATGAGAACCTTATAAAATGCGGTCACCTCAAATTTTCTAGGTGGTCAAGCCATTCGGCTGATGATTTCTTTAAACTCTGATGCGTATCTCCCATATGCTGGGTGATCTCCCATGTTTAAGACTCTCCCTTTGGAAACTCCTGTGTCACAGACACGCTGTTGTGATGCCTTTAGGATCCGCTATAGTGATCCTAACCTCAACAACCAAGATAACCATACTTCCCCTTTCCAATGCTTCTGCTTCTGTCTTGAGAAGCTGTTGTTGCGTCCAATTATGTGTATGAGAATCATTTTTAGCCCACTGCCAGCCTTTCTCAAAATACTCACCGTCCATTCGCGCTCGACTAATAATAGTATTTCTTCGCACTATATCGTTCTCAATTGTGGCGCCGACCTCAAGTAACAACTCAGATAGTACTTCCTTTTGATGCTCATTTTTGTCTTGTTAACGCGTTGTATGAAGTACCTTGCTAAAGTAATTGCGGAACATACAAAATTTGAAAACATCAAGTTATCTCAATCCGATCACTTGAGCCCTTTCTTGCTGCTTTGTATCTTGAGGGATGATATATGTATTGGTGCTAAGTCGTGAGCATGGCTAGCTTTTAGAATGTTGGAGGCTGGCACAGAAACAGTGTTCCGCCAATTGACCTGTCTTGGTTGGTGGAATCCGTAGCTGCCACGAGCTTCGAACAGTCTCTGTTTTCTTCTCGATAAGATGTTCTGTTGGGAAGCAGGGAGAAAGCTAACAGCTCCATTTCTGTCAAGATAGTCCTCAAGATCAACCTTTGTAGTCTAAGTGCGTGGTGATCTTGGTGGATAAAAGTCCTCACCTTCCAAAACCTGGTGAAAACACTACCCGGAGAAACCTGTAGAACTAATAGCTTATTAGAAGTATATTGCGAGCCGTATATTCTCTCCTGCCCACCTGTTGTGATTGTTGTTCAGTAAAGAACTAAGCATGGTTGCTAGTTGACAGGTTTTTCGCAATAGATTATGAGAACGTTGGATTACTTTACTAGGTGAGCTAGGAGTATTTTCTCTTCCGGACTGTCGAAAATGATGAGTAAACCTACGGCAGACGAAAGGCCCGTGCTTGTCTTCGTGACAGTAAGAGCTACCGGCAAGGCATAATAGGCCTGGCCACCGCAGCTAGTGGCAGATTTTATCGAAAGCGTTGGATAAGAATTTGCCAGAAATAACCCAATTCCGTCAGCAAATGTTTGTGTACAAATCTTCATGGAAGATTGATGTTTTGAAAGTGAGTGTGGTGGGAAAAAATCTTGCAATTCTCAGTAGCCTTTTGCGGTCCATAAGTTGCAACGAATTCCATCTACGGATGTGCGCCGGCTTTGCCATTCAACACCGAGTACGTTCATGATTGTGTGTGGGCTGTGATGCCCTGGGTGTTGTCATATCTCCTTCCAGCTTTGGTATGCTCGCAATTTCCCTAGTCGAAGGACCATATACTGGAAGGAAGATTAGTCAAGATAATGATGAAGGAGCTCCGCGCTAAGAGAAGGCAAGAACAGAATACTGGACCTGAATGCCCAGATATCTTTTCAGATCTTGCACATAGCCGCCCGCGCCCTGCTTTTGCTTGCATTCACTTACAATACATAGATCATCAACGATTTAATTTTCCGAGCAGCTCAAGATGTGTTGTTTCAGTCCATCATACTCCTACTGCCTTTTGGAAAGCAACTACTTATGGGAATACATTCTGTGGTGTCATTATTATCCAGAGCCGTCAAGACTTTGATAGTCCACGCCCCATTAGAATACTTGCGAATGGGTGTATTTATCCAGCTGTCCAGGAGTTCCCAGCTATTGCATGGTAGCGCGACGAAATTATGGTAAATTAGTCAGTTGGGGGGTAGGGGAAACCCGCACATACCCGCCCCTTGCTACCTTTCAAGACATTAAGTAACTTCTACTGAAGTACCTGGGCAGTCTTGGGTATTTGAGTTCATAAAGGTAACGTTGTATCGTTCGGGGTTCGACAACTTTTTGTTTCCGCCAAAATTATTTCGCGCCTCGACGTCCGTACCTCGACCTAAACATATCGCTACGCCTTGCCGTAGAAATATTATTTATGACATATATTGTTGCTGTAAATTTTATTTATTCGCCCTTTGTGCTGGGGTAGAAACCACCTATGATCCATCTTCTGGTCTTCTGTCTGGGGACCCCCACCCGCCGGCTTTCCCCGCGTGGTCCATACCCCACCCCGGGGTCTTTGGCTTCCCCGTTCCGATGGTTCCCACTTCCATAGTGTCCCAACGGAACCCGTTTGGTTCCGTGCTCGAGTCTAGTTTGATTATTTTCCGGTTTACGTGTAGGTTAACGAGTCTTAAGAATTTGCATGCTAGTTGAATTGTAACCGTTTGGACTAAGGTGGAAGTCGTATGAACCCTAGGACATATTTCCTTTAGTATGCATGTATGATCACACCGTAAAGCCCTTATTATTGTCCTCTCCCCTCCTATGTGGCTACCACGTGTTTACTAATGTTGTTTTATGTGATGCATGAAGGCCCCCAATTTGTTGCAATCAAATGGGGAGTGTTTCCTGAGGGCTGCGTTCCGAAGTGCCTGCAAGTCAAATGATTTACTTATGGCTTGCGGTTTTCCTCCCTTGAGGTCAGTGATTCCCACTTTCTTAGGCTGCGGTTCCCACATGGCCTGGTGGCATGACCACCGGCTTGAACCGCAGGACGGTGGTTGTAGGCCCAATAGCCGAGGAAGGTGTAAGTTCCAACCAATCGAGGTAATCGGGTTGGTGTGGTAGGGCCCCTTAAACGGGCTTGGCTGCGACCCCACCGCCGTGGAATGGGGAACGACGGTTGTGTAAGGGCATAAGTCTCCGAGGATCTTCGCCCCACGACTGAGTAGTTAGCTCCGCGGTGTGTCCGAGCCTTGATCCGCGTATGGGTCCCCACCGGATGTACCATTGGGAAGGGTGGTGGTAGGGTCCCATAAGCCCCCTTGTTTGCCAAAGGGGGATCGCGGGTCCACCGATGGTTGCGTCAAAGCGGTGTTGTCCCCGCATCGCGGGTCGACGGTTTGAGTTCGTCAGGTTACCCTCAAAGGGTTTGGGTTGGATCAACTCCCCTCGTTACCGCGGTACTGAGGTAAGTTTCTGCGGGGCCGTGTTAATGCATAAGCATTGACCCTCATGTTCCGGGGCATGCCAATTGGTCCGTTGGCGCCCATCAAAGGGGGAGTATGTTGCTATGAATGATGAATGAAGTGGGTGTGTGATGAAGATTGGGGAAAGTGAAAACGGTGGGAACCCTTGATTTGCCCCGGTGTTCCTTTTTAACGTTGTTATCTATACTGTGACATCTTAATGTACTGTTGTATGTTGTTATCCCTTACCTTGTCCGGAATTCTTTTTCCCCGGTTTTTAAAAGCTTAGATCTCCTAAGGTATATAATCTTCCCTTGCTTCGAAATGGTTTTCCTATATCCTATATTCTTATATATACTATATTGTTTTAACGCGTTGGAGTTGGGTTTATCAGCCATTCTCTCGCTGAACAGAATTATTATTTGGCTTTCAGGCACAGACAATTAGCTTCCCGGAGCGCGCTAGAAGGACTTGGATTTAGATAGATAGTTTATCCTTCCGGCCTGCGTGCCGCGACATTGTATTGAGGATATTTAGTTAGTTTAGCCTGTGCATCTGAGTTCTCCAGCTCAGATGTGGCATTGCACCCCGCACCCTTACGTTTAGTAATGTCTTGTTTGGGATTTTGTGAGAAATTTACCTTTATTGTTATAGTTTTAAAAGTTTCAAAATTTCGGGGTGTTACAACAAGTCTACACTAGATCGGCACACAGGTCATAAACCAACGGGGAAAGCTATGCTAATGGGCACTAAAACAGCGCACTCGCCCTCGACATCACTGAAAGGAAAACAAAATAAACATGAGACGACGCTCGATCAGCGAATAAGCTGGTAACCCCACAATACATGTGAAATAACATACATAAGTAAGGTATAAGTTGTAAAACCATTTTCGAAACGGAATACATATTATATAAGTGTAAAACCAAGCAGTAAAAGCAAACATAAGACTCAACACCTCCAAACAAACCAACACGGGAACACATCCAAGACCACAAAGAAGACACTGAACTTCACAAGAGGAGTCAAGGCATGGATCTTTTTCATCCAACACAATGATCCAAAACTCGACAAGCACCAACACAAAGGAATAAGACCTCACACCAACAGGGCACACATGCCAAGCAACACAGATGCCTTTTGTTGACTCACACAAATGTCAAGAGAAGAATCACAACACGGCTACAAGAGCCCCTTCCGTGAACATCACCCAATCTTCGAGTTTGAATATGCCTGGCCTTTATGCCGGTTCCCACTTATGGCTTACCCCCAACTTTGTTTTCTTCTTTCAACCATTCTCTAGGCCCCCTGTACTTTCTTAGTTCCAACCTTTTTCCCTCCGGGACGTCGTCCACCAAACGACCACCAACCGAGACCACCAATTTTTCCGTTATAACAACAAAGTACCGTAAACCACGGCGACACCGGCCTTCCCAAGAAAATAACGTGACCTGACAACACAAGGTTCACAACTCCATAATCACGGTCACGGCCCACCAGGAGGACACGCTGGCAAATAACCTTGGGGGGTGACTAGTGTCATACAACTCTATCGTGGGCATCTTAGGTAAGGCCCAACATACACCATCCACACTTCAACAGGAATCATCAACGGATCCACAATGAAGGTATGAACATACTCATCAAGGAATGGGGGTCCCCACCAGCCCCAACAACAACAACGATGGGAATAACACAAGTTTAATCAACCCATTCAGGAAGGTTACAACAAACACACACGCTAGTATAATATTAGACAGAATACATGCCTATTCAAATGGATTAAAAACAAAGGTAAGTTCCCGAGGAAACACAGAAACCACATCCACGGTTCAACCGAACACAATGGTTTGAACACTTAGCAACGATTACCGACACCAAAGGTCCTACATGGATACCTAACCACATAGTTCTAGACATACGAACATCAAAAAGACACTTAATAGTTCCACACAGAAAACATCGAGAAAAGACCAAATACCGAGTCAAAAGAATCAGGGGGAACAAACCCACACCATCACATACATGTACCCGCGGGGGCAAACCACGGTGGGCCTACCCGTGGTTCCCGTCCACGGGTACAAGGCTCCCACC
Source organism: Ipomoea purpurea (assembly GCA_009835305.1). Lineage (NCBI taxonomy): Eukaryota > Viridiplantae > Streptophyta > Magnoliopsida > Solanales > Convolvulaceae > Ipomoea > Ipomoea purpurea. Next base: position 11,296 of record VALG01000925.1, read on the forward strand.
TTGTTTACCGTGGGGGTGGGCGACGGGTGGGCCTCCCTACCGCCGTTCCGCCCGCGGGTACAACCCTGTAACAACAACCATCACTTCGCGAATTTTATCTCCAAACTCAATTCAAGTCCAAGACATGCCAAATTCACACCCAAATACCAAAATGACTTGAACCAAGGAAAATGCCAAGCCAATGGCACACAAAAACCCTAAACACAAGCTCTAGATATGCATTTTCACAAGAACATGCAAAACACTCACATTTCATAGCAAAGCACAAGTAGAATCCAAGAAAATCACATATAGGTAAGCAAAATAGGATTTGTAGAGCATGGGTTACCTCTTGTAGACTAAAAGACTTCACTTTAACACCTTAACAAGCTCCTTCCTCAAGGCTCACCATTCAAACCCACTTAAGAATCAAACCAAAAGATCATAAAAGATCCTAACTTTAAGAAAAGACACCTAAGATGAAAACCAAAAACACAATATGACTTAGATCTTACCTCCTAGATGCCCAATATAGGAAAGGTTGAATCTTGGAAGCAACTCTTGAAGTCTTGGCAAGGTCAACTTGGTTGGAAAAGAAAAGGCTACTCACCCTTTTTAGAGAGAAGGTAGAGCTAGATTTTTAGAAAGGTGTTAAAGGGATAGATGAAGATGGGTCTAACTAGCGTTAGGTTTACAATAAACACCATGTTGAAAGGTAAGAATGCCTTACATAACATTAAGGTGTAAAGGCCCAAGGGAACTCCCTACAAAGCTCAAGGTACAACTTTGACTTGGGTTTGACTAGTAATTAACTAAGTCCCCAAGGTTATTGAAAATTTCAGGATTTTTTTAGGGAATTAATTTCACCAATTGAAATAGGATTAATTACTCAATTAATCCCATTAAATTGAATTTGGAATTTTGGGGTGCACCATTTTATTTCTAGTACTTCAGACTTAATCCCTTTATTTGTGTTTTACCCCTTTATTTAGCTTGGTGCAATCACCCAAAGAATGGGCCGGATTTGTGGCGT
>VALG01000927.1:6549-25362 GCA_009835305.1 Ipomoea purpurea
ATGGTCATGTCCCTCAACTGGCAAGAATATACCAATATCATGTCTCTGACTCAGACGTCGTCATCCCAGCAAGGCCCGCCGTCGCCACCGCCGCCAGCTGTTAATTGATGATCAAACTGGATGTTTTGTGTTATTCTATGTCTGTTTGTAGAGACATAGCAAAAAATGTGTGGTTTTGACATGACTTGGACAAAAATGTGTTGATTCAAAACCCTAAACAAAAATGTGTAAAGTACTAATGCCATAATCTTCTTTTTAAAAATCCTATTGAAAAGGAGGTAATTGGACTACTCTTTTATTTGGAAATTAATATCAGCCAGCGGCGCTACAAAGCATTGTGTTGCCTAAGTCCAAAACGCGCCGTTTTGTAGCTGTTTTTTTTTTTTGGAATTCCGTTTTTTCGTTCCTGCTTAACTTCTAAAAAAAAAAAATTCCATGTTTTGTATATACATGATTGTATATTAGAATACATATAAACTCCTAATTCGTAACATAATACACATAATCCTAACTAATACATAATACACATCTCTAATCACTATATATTATTAAAGCAAAAATGATTGGCAAAAATTTTTTCCTCCAAATTGTGAAGAATGAAATAATAATAATAATAATAAAATAATTATAATAATAATATAATATAATAATAATAAATAAAAATAATAATAATAATAATAATATATATAATAATAATAATTTATAGAAAGAAAACTATTATACTTACCTTAATAATACTAATTATTCTTATTGAATCAATCTCCATTAATTCTGACAATCCTAAAACTCTGTCTAAGAATTATTTAATATAATATATTACAATAATAATAATAAATATAAGATAAAATAAGTCTACTTTAATATAACTTATTATTCTTTTAAACACCTCTCCATAATTCTAACAATCCTAAATTTGGCCTAATATATTTAATAATAATAATTACTTACCAAATGATAGTAATAATATAAGCAAATTAAGTATTAACCTTAATAACACTTAAATTTTACTTAAAAAACCCTCTTCATAATTATGACAATCCTAAACTTTGTCTAATAATTATTATTATTAATAATAATAATAAATAATATAATAAGATAATAGTAATAAATAATAATAATAATAATAATAATAAAATAATAATAATTGGTCAAATGAGATTAACAATATGAATACATTTATTTTGTTCACATTTATTGGTAAAAGTTTTATATTAAATCATTACTTTCTAATATAATTTTACTCTATTTACATTCATTATTATTATTATATAGATATGAAATATTAAATTAAATATAATACTACCGCCTAATATATTATTAAGTATATATATATATATATATATATAAATATATATATACACACACACACACACACGTGTACGTACATATGTTGCAACACTAATAAATAAATATACTATAATTTGATTGGAATATTAATTAAAAACCAATTAATTATAATAATTACTTACCAATAATAATAATAATATAACGAAAATAAAGTATTACTTAATAATACTTTTATTTTATTAAAATCATCCCCATGAATTCTGACAATCTAAACTTTGTCTAATAATTATTTATTATTTATAATAATAATAATAATAATAATAATATAATAATAATAATAATAATTAGTTAAATGAGACTAGGAATATGAATGCATTTATTGTGTTCACATTTATTGGTAAAGTTTTTATATTAATCATTACCTTTCTAATATATTTTACTTCTATACATCATTTTATTATTATTTAATATTAATTATTAAATTAAATATATTATTACGCCCTAATAATCTAAAAACATAAATAAGTGTGGATGAAGGTTATACCCTTCATTTATGTCCATTTTTTCTGTTAAGTTTTTATGATACATTTATGCTATAAATGTTGTATATACATGATTTTTGACAAACATACCTTAACTTGTTATAAACTTCCACTATTCACCATGCACATTATCCACCCAATATATTTTCTTATTTTCAATAATAATAATAATAATACCACATTTAATTGGGGGTTATAATGTTAGTTATCTTAAAATATAAATATTAAATTTATAAAATGTTTTAACATTATTATTACTTACATAATTTAATTTAAAATATAAATAAATTTAAAATTTAATATAAAAATTAATATGGCAACCGTATTTTTGCGCTCGCGCATAGAAATACTAGTATGTATTAAGGTTTCAGTGCAGGTTGAATGTTTTCCGTGCAGTTGTCCGGTTGATTAAATGTGCGTGAGTTTTTATACTTATTTTGGCGTGAGTCTTGTGCTAAATTGCGTGGTTTGTACTTAAGGTGTGTGAGTTTGTGCCTAAGGTGCGTGAGTTCGTGCATTAATGCGCGTGAGTTGTAGTGTTTAATTGATTCCAAAGTTAATGCGTGCAGTAAAATTGATTTCTTATAGCTATTTTTAAGGTACGGTAATGAGTTTTAGTAGACTGAAATAGACTTGACAATTCCGTGTATAGGCCTTAACGGGTCCACATGATAACGACACGAACACGATAAGCTAAACACGGAACGACACCGTTATGTTAACGGGGTCAAGTTTTTAACACGGACACGGACACGATTTTTTAACAGGTTACGGGTGACACATAGACACGTTTTGTTAACAGGTTTCAAGTCGTGTCAACACGATATGACACAACCCCGTTTAAACCCGCTATTTCTAATTAATATATTTTAAAAACTAAAAATTTAAAGTTAAGTTCTATAAAAAAGAAATAAAACATACAGTTCAATCCATCAAACAAACTAAAAAATATTTAATCCATAACATTCATAAAATATAAATAACAACCAAAAATCATAATTAAGGAATCCATACTAGTTTTTAGAAATCAAATTTGAAACAATAAAAATCAAATTTCAAAATTTGTCGAATGGTGTAGGATCGTTGGTCTAATGTGTAAATTCATGCCTTATCATGTTATAATATCTTTTGTAATTCATATCATGACAATGGTTATTACTTAAAGATAGATGGTTTCTTAGCGGGTTATAAACAGTGTTAAGTAAAAGGGTTTCCGTGTTAACTGGATACACGATAATATTAACGGGTTTAAACGGGTTTTAAATAAGTTTAAACGGGTTGACCCGTTTAAGACACGAAACCATAACGGTCCAACCCGTTAACGACCCCGGGACACGTTAAGGCTAAACACTAACCCGTTTATTTTCGTGTCCGGTTTCGTGTTGTGTTAACGGGTCGTTGTCCATTATATTGCCAGGTCATAGTTTTGTAGATTATGCCTGTTAGTTTGTGATTTGGTATGAAGGTTTCTCTGATTTTGTGTATTAGAGTTCAATATCTGCAATGGTGGTGGTTAGGTTTTGGGGCTTTTTTGTTTCGTGGAAGTATTATTTCGTTTGGAATTTGTTTTGAACTCAATGAACATGCTAATCTTGCAGCAGTATATGGCCGCTTCTGAGGCAGAAGCTTCAGAGGATCGCCAATGTATACGCAATTGGCAATGCCGTAAGATGTTGGCTCGGACTCGAACCACCACCAAGGTTATAAGAACAGGAACTCTTCGAAAACCTCAGCACATTAAGCACACAAATCACGCACAGTAGACATAAGACTCATGCACCTTAAATAACAAAACTCACGCCATTTAAAACGAGTTAATTCCAGCAATGGTTCCTCTGACTATATGATTTTCCAAATTAGTCCTCGTCTTTTTAATTTGGACAAATAAACATTGACTATCAGATTTGTTCCACCATTGGTCCTTCCGTTTAACATATCAGTTAATTAGGGTTATAGTAAAGGGTACAAGTTAATTTCATCGATGTCATGTTCATATCAGCAGCCATGCGGTACTTCCATCAAGGTACCATAACTAAGCGCATAATTTTTTTCGCAAGAAACCCTCCAGGTCAGCAGCAGACGCGGGATCGGTATCAGCAGCAACCCGATTGTGAAATCGCCCCTGCCGACTACGACTCCCATAAGCAAACTTCCATGAACTCTCTAAAAAACCATCTAAAAATATAGTACTACAATGCATATAGGTCATGACCCATGATCAGCGATAGAATTTGCATAACAATTCCAATCTTTGTCTGTTTTGAACGATCGCTTGTAACTTTTAAGTAAAAGCAAATATCCTATTGGCAATCTTTGCCCGGCAAAGTGGACACTCGGCACTGGCAAGGGAACATGACTTGGCACACTGAAATATTATTACATATTTAACATGAATCAAAATGGCTTAGCTATGAACACCACAAGAAAGAAAGAAATAAATAAAAATCTAAAGACAATTACAGAAAAATGACGATAATGAAGAAAGCATTGCTGCTGTAAGAAGATTTCAAAACACACTTTGCACCACATGTGAATTTGCATCCCCATTATCCAAAATACCTGTGTTCCTTTTCTTCATCTCTTGCATTCTGGCCTAAAGGAGATTTCATAAATAAAAGAAGAGCATCATGATATATTATTAATCATTTTTATGTCAGAACTCAGAAACGAATGAACAAACCAAGCAGAGAGATGGTGTGGAAAGCAGCGAGATAGTGTCACTAATTGTCCTCATCTGAAGTAATATTGAATTCAAATAAGCTTGAGAATTCATGAAATCTATCTTCTACGTTGCCTATTTCATTGAACACTCTGATCATATATCTACACCTCTGCACCTCTGACCCTTCATTCCCATAAGTCACAGAACGCTTTGCAGCTCCCGATCATCAATAATAAACCCATCTCTGTTCTCATCAAACACATCGAGAGCACCTTTGACCTCTTCATCTATGGTGACAAGCTCCTCGTCTTCTCCGAACAGGCCGGACAAGTCGTCAGAGTCGAACCGCTCCTAAAGCTTTGTACCTCCAAAGTGGCAAAAAATCCCTAGCATGCCGAAAATCATCTCCGCTTCTTCAATTCTCTGCTCACGCTGCCATCATCGATCCTCCTCCTTGCAGACGGCTCAAAATCTTTGAATTTTGTTTTGGGTCTCCTGGTTTGATTCCATGGCCGCTAGTAAAAAGCTGAAAGCCTTTTCTCCCCCACTGCGAAGACTGTTGTAGAGCAGGATGAAGAACCGCCCAGGCCATGGGATTGGAGAGGGACAGAGCAACATGAGAAGTTAAAGATAGCTTATTGATGGTGGCCGGTTAAGGTAGCTGAAGATCGACATGGCAGATTAGTGAAGCTTTAATTTAGTTGTGGGATTGGAAGAGAAGTAGCTAAACTCTACAGTTATAAACTTCTGGGTGTTGGCATGCTGAATTGATGCTGAATTGCAAGAATGCGGATGGACCAGAGGAAAAAACCCTATCTAACTGATGGTATAACAGAAGAGACCAATGGTGGAACCAAATTTGATAGTCAAGGGTCTATTTTGTCAAATTAAAAGACAAACTAATTTTTGAAAAAATCACAATAGTCGGAGGAATAGTGTGGAATTAAATCCCATTAAAAACTACATACTCACGCACATTAAGCCAAACCTCACACACATTAAGGCACATAACTCACGACAAGTAGTCTACTTGGGTGACCTAATCACCTTGAAATTTATCTATACTATTCAATTCCAAATGCTTTCATGGTGCTAAAAAAAATGTGTTTATTTAGTTACATACTGTATTATTGGGGCGGTTCGTCTGGTTTCAGGTAATTGGACCAAATGTTGGATGACTAAAAAATATCCCAACTTGTTAAACTATTGCTCTCTCTATCCCATTTTAATCTGTCTTACTTACTATTCATTGTCAAACAAACTCTTTCTTCCTTATTTATTTTCTTTATAATTTCACTTATTTTTAAATTTATTTTTGTGTTTAATAGTACTTTTGTGTCAGATTCTCGATCCGCTTTCGGCACAAAAGCAACTGACTTGCCTTTTCTGTTAAAGATAGGATCATCATCAGCCAGAACTTCAAGTTCGTATGTGTGAAGCTTCCCCATGAGTTCTCCACACTCTTCTTTTCCCATCCTGTATGTTCCTGAATAGCTGTTACTTTCATTCGAAAGCGTTTCGGTAAGGATCGAAGGATCTTTTTGACAACTCCTCTCATCGGTGAAAGGTTCACCCAAAATAGCAGCTCTATTCATAAGGTTCTGTACCGGCTGTGAAAAGTTGAAATAGTTTCCTCTTCGTTCATTCTGAGAGCTTCAAATTACAGAACCATCTGCAGTTTTGACTGTTTGACATCACTAGTGCCCTCAAATCTTGTTTCCAGTATTTCCCATACTCGCTTGGCTTCTTTTACTCCCGTAACAAGAGTAAAAACAGATTCATGCAGAGATCAACAATTGAGTTCAAAGCTTTGTTGTTCAGATCAGAGGCATTTATTTCATCTTCTGTCCAAGTTTCAATAGGTTTCTCACCAGTGGTTCCATCAAGATTCTGAGTTGTTGGTTTGCTCCAACCAGATAAAACAGTTCTATACACTCTGGTACCTTGTGCTTGAAGGTAGATTTCCATGCGAGCCTTCCAGAGGAGTAGTTGTGACCATCTAGTTCAGGTGGTTTCATATTTGCATCCATCCTACACACAGGGACCAACCAACAAGAACACAGAGAGACAGCTAAAAGAGAGAAACTAAATGCAAAAAAGATACCAGGACTATGTGGTCTAATGGTACCCGGTTGGACTTCATTTGGAAGGTTGTGAGTTCGAACCTCAGTGGAGGCGTTATTGGTTATTGGTTCTTTGTGTTTCAGTAGGTTGAGAAAGTATATGAACAGATACTATAATGTAATAGAGCCAGTAACATTCAAAAAAAAAAATGCAAAAAAGATATTCCTGTAAGGATCAAGTCACTATGTAGACTTAAAAGCTCTGATACCACATGTAATTTGCATTCTCTCACTCTTAGTCAATTTTAATGTAATTAGACTGTCGAATTCAAGTGACTGATTTGTTGATGAGATCAATCAGTAAGATAGATCACAGTAAGAGTAAACGAGAGAGACAGCATAAAAAACAACACACAAGATGTTTACCCAGTTCGATACAGTGTGTATCTACGTCTGGGGGAGGATCACTTAGGCGTCCAATCCACTATAACATAATCCAATGTACAAAGGTAGAGAAACAATAATCTCACCCAAGTGCCCACACAAGGTACGTACCCAGTCTACACAGATTTAGTGGATTGTTGAAGGTGGAGGAGCCATGCATCCAGAAGTCCAAGGAAATCCCTTCTCTTGGAGAGCCAACTCTGATGCAATCCACTTCAGTGATGCTCTATTTAGTTGTTCCCACAACTTGTGATCGTAGTGTCCTTTCGGTTAAGCAACCAGAATCCTTCTCATGTTCATCATCATAATCACCATACACATATTGTGTTTGAGAAGGAGTAATCAAATCAAAGATGAGTCTCATAACAACTGTATGGAGTGTTTCTTCGGTCTCAAAGGCGTAACCCTAATTCTTGGTGAATAAGAGTACTTATAGTTCACCAATAAACACTCTCCATAGATATCTTTGATTGTAGAAGGTAGGACTGCAATTTAGGAATGTAATCTTTGAAGATTAGGTCCATACTTTCCCGAAAATATACACTGATCTTCTTTCCAAACTTGTCTGCTCATACCGCGTTCAGCCTTATAGAAATCGGCTTCCTAAATCAGATCTTCAGTGTCAGTCCCTCTGTTGTTGTCTCTGATTGATCAGTTCTCTGTAGACCAAAACAGACTCTAAGCAGAATCCTATCTTAGTATGCCATAATAATATTGCCAATTATAAGTTGGGTTTTTTTTGAGCAAATAGAACACTAACTGATGTGGATAAATAAAGCGTACGTAAAAGTATATTGATATAAGGTTGAATACAACAGGTCAGAGGAAGTTTGATCGTGAAAGATGACCGGGAACCTCTCTGGCCTGGCTCGTACAAATATCCAAAAGTCCCTCTCTCTAGCATTTAATACAGTATTTATAAGGGCCATGGGGAATCGCGTCCGGTCTTCCGGCATGTCGGACGCGTGGCGTGCATGCACCGGGCGGAGAGGCGGCAGGCATGCGGCCGTACACGTGTCGCGAGGCTTCTGCTATTGATAGGGCTCCACTCCTGCCGACCGCACGTCCGGTCCCCGGTCACCCGCCCCAGGGCCCCTCGGAGGGCGTCTACGATAGGAGAGCGACCGGGTGACCGGGCAAGGCTTACCGGTCATACTTGACCGGGTCACACGTTCGGGTCGGTAAGGCGCTCCGTATGTCCGGTGTATATTCCCCATCATATAGCCCCCAGCCCGGGGCCCGACGGTGCCCGCCGGAGGGGCTTGGGCTTGATTTTCCTCAAGGCGCGCTGGGTGAACGGGTTGCATAGGACCAGCTACGGTGGGGGCGCGCGTGTAGGCCGTAGCCCGCCACGTGTCGGCCATCTATGGGTTTCGGGATTCGGGTCTGGCGTGCTGTGGAAGTTTCCTCCTTCCCGCCTTTTCTCGCTTCTATAAATAGGGGCTTGGGGCCCATTGAGAGCTTTTCGCACCTTCAGCCAACCTCAGAGCTTCCCGGTTGTGTCTGCTTCTATACTTGGAACTACGAGCGGTTGCTACACCAAGGTCCTTTGAACGGTAAGTCTCATCTTTACTTTGCTTCACTTGCAAGCTAGAACGTGTCCGGCGGGACTACGCGGCGGGAATGAATCTGATACAGCAACGGGGTCCTCCAGGGCGACCACCAGCACAGGCGAATTCATCGATCGTTACACGCGCCCGGTTCCCCGCAAGCCCCCGCTGGTCAAGCCCGTTCGAACGGGTCCGAAGGGCGGAGCGGTTTCCTAGCTGAGGGTTCCGGCGGTGAGGGCGACGAGGGCGAGTCAGCGAGTTCAGGTGCTGAGCCCTCCACAGGTCGGGTCATCACGCCTGGGGAAGTCGCCTCGGGTGATTTTCAGCAGTGCCTCAGGTTCGGAAAATCCCCCGTATTTGATTGAATATTTGAGTACAAAATTATGAAGTAATATGTTGGCATCTGTTTACACCGGTATTGTGACTAAATGTGCTAAGTGCATTGCTAGCTCATGAATAGAAGAATTGATGAGATTATTGAGATTTCTTGTATAAGTCACTGTTTTCAAACTTTGCATTGAAAGATCTATTTTGTCACATTTAAAGACTTTTGTACAGTAGAAGGCTTAAAGTAAAGCCTTAAGCTATTTTCAAAACCCTTATATCTATTTTGAAAAATCTATATCTATATGCATTGAGAAGTTTGCATGATATTTAGATTTCCAATATGAGAAAGAGAAGTTGCGTAAGATAAATATGCCTTTGAGAAGCTTGCATTTTAGATTACTAGCATGAGAAAGAGAAGTTGAATGAGATATATATGCTATTTATATAAAGTGAGGAAAATCTATGTTTTGGAGATTCCCGTTAGGACTATGTCCTTTTGGAAGAAAAGAGAAAGAAAGAAGTTATAAGAAAGAAAGAAACGGTCACAGAGGACCGACAGTTTACTCAGAAGTAACTTGGTAGAACAATTCTGAGTTGCTAGGTTCGATACTACCTGCTAGCTTGGAATCCTAGTTAGAGGGTGTGCACATAACATGGTGTTTGGTTGGAGGGAATTTAAATTCTCTTCCCACTTAGTTCCCACCTAATTCCAATGACCATTAAATTCCTTATTTGGTTGGAAGGAATTGCAATTCCCTCATTTGCATGGAATTAAAATCCCATGTCCTCCCTGGGATTTTAATTCCATGGATTTTAGGGAGAAAAAAAAAAAGATAATGATTAGACAAAATTACCCTTCCTTTTTTTAAACTTAAAATTGATGCCCACAACAACAATAGACATTTTGGACTTTATACTACTTATTCTCTTTCAATTCCTATGAATACCAAACATTGGAATTGAAATTCCCAGTAATTCTATTCCTGTAAACCAAACACTTGAATTTAAATTCCCACTTTATTCTCAGTAATTCATCTCCCATAGAATTGCAATTCCTTTCCCATGTAATTCTCTCCCTCAAACCAAATGCCTCGTAAAGGTACGATACCTTATTTCACAAAGATTAAGAACCCACGAGTACCGGTTCTGTGGGTGAGATGAGTATTAGGCCGACCAGATTTGCTGAGCCCGGATAGGTCCATTCACGATTCGTGAAATTCCTTCCTCCCCCACGAGTTCAGAAAGAAAGCAAGAAAGAAAGAAAGTATGAAAGAAGAGAAAAGTGAGTCAAGTGACTCAACAGAGATCCTCCACAGAAAAAATATTGGGAAAAGGGTCAAATAGGCCCTCGAACATTAGCTTAAAAGTCAATTAGGCCCCTAAACTTTTTAAAGGTGCAATTACACCCATCAACAATTCATTTAAGTGCAATGAAGTCCAAAAACAAATTAATGACCTGCTATCACAGGTCATTAGAGTTCAGGCCACCTTCCGGCAAATTTTCCGGCGAAAAAAAAAAGTGACCGGAGAAATTTTTGACAAAAGAAGTGAACGGCAAAATTTTTGGCAAATCTGGGTCGGTTACTGGTCACATTTTTTTTTTTTGTCGGAAAATTCGCCGGAAGGTGGCCTGAACTCTAATGACCTGTGATAGCAGGTCATTAACTTGTTTTTGGGCTTCATTGCACCTAAATGAATCTTTGATGGGTGTAATTGCACCTTTAAAAAGTTTAGGGGCCTAATTGACTTTTAAGCTAAAGTTCGATGGCCTATTTGACCCTTTTTCCAAAAATATTCTTTTTATATAAAGATTGATGGCATAAGTATATATATAGTATCATATCTTCATTTGTAGAATTACATCATGACATAACATATGTCTTATCTTGAGTATATGAGAAATAAAGCATCATTCATTGCCTTGAGTAATAACATGAAAGCGTAATCTTACTTGATAGTATAATTCCAGTTCATTATCTAACTTAAAAGTATCAGCATGATTGCAAGAAATGCATAGTAGCTTAATAGAAGAGTTGTATCACAGTTTCCAGTGCATGTTATATGCAAGGGGATTATTTATAAGTTAATATATGTTGATATGAGTATAGGTTATTAAGAATATAGAAGTATATAAAGTATATCTAAATGAGATCTATTGATTGAGTTTACTGTTTGCTTATGTTTATACTTGAGAATGTGTATGAATGCAAAATGTTTCCAACCTATAGCTATAGTATGTTAAAGGGTTGAGTGACTTTATACTTAGCATATAATGCTAACAGGTTTATTTTCCTATGTGTTTTATAACCCCTTTCAGGTGGACCCAGTGCATGATGAGAGCGCGCATTTTTATAGTAGTGTGTAGCTCTAGTATCCATGTAGAGGCTAAACTAGTTTTCCTTCCGCTTAGACTTTGTTGACTATGGTTGTAGCTAGACTACAGTGTTTGTGATGGTGCGTAGACACCGGGGATTGCTTCCCCTTTATGATGTTTTGATGAGCTTTGACTCCAGTATTTAGTAGTTTTTGTTTAGCATGTGCAATTACTCGAGAGTGGGTAACTGTGGCAGTGACATTCCCCTCAAATTTTGGGTTTGGATATTTTCCTAGTTTATCATTTCCCTTCTATAATTCTATTTAGAATGTTTAATTTCAAAAATATTGGGGAGATCTATAAAAAATGAATTTCTTGATTTTATGTCAATATTTTGGATCATAGGGATAAGATTGAGTACATGCCTGCCCAATTTGCCTTAGTTGTATGGTGATGTAAAAGGAAAATCATGCTTTGCAAAGGTTCACTCTTCTATGGTTGAGCTGTTTAATGATTATGCAGCCACCTACCATGTTACCTTTGTGCAGTCTGCATCCCTTACTATACAATATATGCAATCTGAACCTGTCAATTCTCAAACTTCAGTTGGAAAACCTCAGGCTAGAATGAAAAGCCAGCTAAAAAAACTGAGAATGGAGAGTGGTGGAAGCAATAAGTAGACTAAATTGCAAATTTATCTGAGTGAAAAATTGGTGGAAGATGAAGAAATGTGGACTTTGATGTGTTAAGGTAGTGAAAGGTTAACAGTGAAAGATTTCTTATACTCTCTCAAATGGCAAGAGATGTGATGGATGTCCCATTTCAACTGTTGCCTCTGAGAGTGCATTCAGTACTAGTGGTAGGGTGATGCATTTAGGAGTTCCATAACTCCTAAAATTGTGGAAACCCTAGTCTATGCACAGGATTGGTTGAGGGACCCAATCATCCAATCTCTTTTGAGGAAAACTTGGATGATGTTGAAAGATTATAGAAGGGTACAATTTCTAACTTTCTAGGTTTCTACTTTCTAAATTGTTAATTGTTACACTTTCTATTGTTTTAAACTCTTTTTGTTTTTCTTTTTTTTGTGCAGAATTGTCCACTGGAGCTGATGGTTCTTCACTAAGTAACTGTCGGAACACTCCAACAATTGTTGTAATACTTTTATATAACCTCCTTTTTGTTTATTGATTGCTAAATGCTAATACTGTAAACACCCCGATTTTACTAACACTTTTAAAACTTTTCATTAAATATTAAGCGGAAGCAAGTCCAAAAGGGGATATTATGCCACATCTAAAGTACTAAAGATACACAGGCAAAACATAACAACTGATCCAAGATTCAAAGTCTACGGCTCACATGCCAAACAACAACTAAGGGAAAGATAAAGCTACACTAGCTAAGAGTCTTCACTAGCGCGCTCGTCATCTACTCAAAACCTGTATAAGAAAAGGGATGACACCTGATCAGCAAATAAAGCTGTAACCCATCAATATGCGTTAAATAGCATAATATATAGATAGATATAATAAAAAACGTTTGAGACAGAGAAATACAGTATATAGTCATTTTAAAACCAAGGAAAGATCAACATCAAAGACTCATCACACTCTCAACAAAGACTAAGGATCATCAACCACGACAAGACAACGGAAACCACAACCAACAAGGACAACACAACTCTAGATGCAACCTACCATTCAGAAGGTAGAGTTATCATAGACATGCTCAAAGGCAAGAAGTACAACAATTACATAATGACAATTCACATAATAGGTCCAAGTTCCAACCTTATGCCCTGTTCCAACCTTATAGCTACCCTGACTTATAACTAGTTCCAACTGTTACCTCCTAGTGCCACCCTATACTCTGAGTCCAACCTTATTCCGCCTGGGACCGTCGTCCCCCACCAATCAGAACCGTATTACCACCGATCTCATAGTACACGAGGGTACCGTAAAGTACCAATATTACCACCGATCTCGTGAGCAAAGCTCAATAATATTACCACCAATCTCAATCATAATCACACATAGTCATCATCATCAAGAAGATTAAGGCTCATCAATAGCCCAATCAAGTATCAACAAAGGGTACAAAGATTTGTACAAGTTCACAACATGAGAATCAATCAAAAGGATTCCAACAAAGACATGAAGCAATACTCAACAACAAAGGACTACAATACAATCATCAAAATGATTGACAACACGAGTTCCCAACCCTCAATAAGAAGGAACAAACCATACATACTAGCATAACAACATCAAACTAGCATGCTCATCAAAACGGGTAAACCAAAATGGTTCCAACGAACTTCAAGACTCATATTAGTCCAACAAATCACAAGGTTGGACCCTTAGCACGAACAAGACACCAAATCCTAACTTGGATTCCTAACTCATCGTTCTAAGACATACGAAACATCAAGAAGACTCACAAAAGCTCAATAATCCAACAACGGGAGGTCAAAACCTCAAATGCCAAGAAGAAAAGGAACATGGGAACAAATCCTCGCAACCACATATGTTCCCGCGGGTGGGGCTATGGGTAGGCCCCCACCCGTGGGCCTGCCCGCGGGTACACCCCAAGAACACCTTCGTTCCTCGCGGGTGGGCGGCGGGTAGACCACTGCCCGCCGTTCCGCCCGCGGGTACTTCCTGTACAACATTTTTCCCTTCGGGAAATTCATCAACAAAGTCAAGTTCAAGTCCAAAACACCCAAAACCTCACACACAACAAGATATGACTTGAACCCAAGAATAGCTCAAAGAAATGCATTCAAGAACCCTAAATACAAGCTCTAAACATGCATTATCACAAAGATCATGCATCAAATCACTCACAACATCAAGAATCATCAAATAGAAGCCAAGAAATACCAATAGCAAGCATAAAATAGCTTTTGTAGAGCATGAGTTACCTTTGTAGACCAAAAACTACTTCTCCTTACTCACCTTGAAGCTCTTTCTCACAAAGGACTTCTCACCAAACCAAACCACAAGGAAAAACCACCAAAATAGATAAAGAACCTTAAAACTAACTAAAAACACTAAACAACTAGAGATTTACCCTTTCCTATGATAGAGAGGTGGAAAGGTGGAAACTTAGGTGAAATCTTGCAAGGATGGAGAACCATTCTTCTAGCTTGGAGAGAAAGCTAAAGTCTCTTGTAGAGAGAAGGTGGAGGTTTTAAGATTTAGCTAGCATGGGAAATGAATGAAGTGTCTTGCTAGGGATAACTTGAACAACAAAACATATAGGAAATGTCAATTTTACCCTTACTAAGGTGGGAAAGACAAAAGGGTTGAGGTACAAAGCATAAGGCAAAAGGTACACTTGGTTGACCAAGGAGGCTAGTCAAATTCTAGTCCTTCTACTATCAAATTTCAGGATTTTTAGAGAGAAATTGCCAAGGAAGCTAGGATTAATTCCCTAATTAATCACAATTAGCATTTAGATTTACGGGGTGTCACAAATACATTATACATGTTTTGACTCTTTGCTATTGAGTGGTCGAGGGCTTTGAGGCAAGAATACAGAACTGCTAAGTGGCTTGGTAACATTTTTATAACTGTTGCTGCCCTTAGTCAGTTAGGCCCCTCACTGTTAGATATCTGGTATTATGGTAAGTGGTAAAGATCTAAGAATTTATGCCTTTTTGGAATTCTAGTATATCACTTTCCTTCCTCTCATAGTCTCATTTATTTTGTTTTGCTTATGGCTATGATGATGCTCCACCATTTGTCTGAATTAAAAGGACTTTGGGAGTTTTGGTTTGTATGTTGCTCTAAGACAAAACTCAAGAAGCAATTTGCCCTCAACTCTAACATGATATGACAAAAAGCAATCTGAGTTTTTTTTTTTAAAAATCTTAAGTTGATATGTAGTTCTCTTTGTCTTTATTCAGTTTGTTGGCTTTAATTGTTTTATAATTGAGCAGGAAGAGGAATGAATGAATGTTGAATTGCTGACTTGCTGAGTAGTTGAGTGCTGTAACAGTGTGATCTGTTGATTGCTGACTTGTGAATTGTGATTTGTGAACTTTTATTTTGATTTTTGAACAGTCTGTAACTATGTATGCCTGTAAGTTCTAACACTTGGACAGTTTGAATTTTGAACTTTTGTGATTACAAATTGCAATATGTAGCTAACTAGTTAAATAGCTTTGTGTATTGTAATTTGTAAGTTTGTAAATGGTAATTTAGTTGTAAGTTCTTACTTTTTAGTTCTAACTATTAAGTATTAAGTTTGTAAGTTTGTAACTTCTAATACTGTATGGACTAAGGAATTAGATGGTCCTTCCTATTTCAACTTTCAACAGTTTATTATTTTAAGTTTTTTTAATGTTTTATAATTCGAATTGGAATCAAAATTCGACACAAACCGACCCCATCCGAACATGAAAAATCTGAAAGGATTATGTAAGGAATTTAAACGGATTGGGTTAACTTATCCCAATTCAAAATCCGGACGGGTGGGCGATCTAAAAATATACACTGCACAACCCTAATGTGATCTATAATCAACTTAATTGAAGGATCGAAATTTGCGAATCGAATTATCGAAAGCTGCGAATTGAATGAGCAAAAACAAAGAGATCAAACATGAACAACAAAACTAGAGAATGATAGGAAAATACGTAGACCAGAGAGTGCTGAAATACGATAACAGTGCGAGTAAATAGTCATATTTTTTTTAAATATATAATGAAATAACGTTGTTTTGACTCATGATCCACATTGCTACGTGAACCATGATCCACAATAAAATTTGCCTGTATTTTCTTGAATTGGACTGTATGATCTGGATCCAATAGTTATGGTAAATTATACTCTGGACCGCAGTCCACAATGTATTGTGGTCCAGGCATCAAAACGGTGTTGTTTCTTTTAATGAAAAGAAATGGCACATATTCCGTGCCGTTCGCAAAAAGTAACTTTGATTGTGTAACACATTCAGTTTCATTTTGTATACACTACAGTTTCATATCAACACAACTACAGTTTCATGTCGATATAACTACGGTTTCATTGATATTATACACTCAAATATGTGAAAACTGTTATTCAGTTTTCATTTTATATATACTATAATTTCATTACAACACAACTACATTATCATTTCGATATAACTACAGTTTCATTGCACAATATACACTCAAATATGCGAAATGTTATTCAGTTTCATTTTATATACAATGCAGTTTCATTTCAACAAAACTACAATATCATTTTGATATAACTACAGTTCGCTGGACAATATACACTCAAATATGTAAAATTGTTATTCAGTTTCATTTTGTATACATTGCAGTTCCATTTCAACACACCTGCTATTTCATTTGATAATATAAAAATAATAAGTGTGGCAGTGTTAGTTTAGATACACTGCATTTTCATTTGATAATTAACACATCAAAAATACACACTCCGTTAAGCAGTAATGGCTACCGTTTCTTTACTTAAAGAAATGACGCCGTTTTTGGACCATGGTCCACGATATAATTACTGAATAGTTATCGATCGTTATGTTGTGGAACTGTGTCCACCTTGCAAGGTGAACATGGTTCTATGTTCATAATTACTGAATTATATGTTCATAATTATAAAACTATATATTCATAATTTTTGAACTTCATATTCATAATTATTAAACTTTATATTCACAATTACAGAACTCTATGTTCATAATTACTGAACTATATGTTCATAATTATAAAGATATATCCATAATTTTTGAACTTCATATTCACAATTATTGAATCTCTATATACTTACAGAACTATATATTCATAATTATGTTCACAACTCTATTTTCATAATTATAAAATTATATATTCATAATTTTGAACTATATATTCATAATTATGAATAGTTTTGGAAGTGTGTCCACCTTTAACATAATTACCAATAGTTATCAATAGTTATGCTGTGCAACCGAATGTACCATGCGCAATGGTGCATACGGTTCAAAACGACGTCGTTTTGACTAAAAACTCGCGTTCTCCCACTTTTAAAAAAAAAAATTCAGGTTTGATTCTCAGCAATAGCATTATTGGGATATATAGTAGAATTTCCTGATATATAGTTATAAATTTGTGATATATAGTTATGAATTTATGGATATTTATTCATTCATTGTGGGATTATTTTAGTTCATTCATTGTAGTAGAATATTACTTCATTCATTCACTGTGGATATATAGTTATGAATTTTATGGCATATCTTTATAGTAGTTATGAATTTCTTGGATATATAGTTATGAATTTACTTGATTATTTAGTTCATTTCATTGTGGATATTTAGTTCAATCACTATATTTGGATATTTTAGTTCATTTCCATTGTGGATTTTTACTTCATTACTATTATCATCCAGAATATCATTGTGGATCATTTTACTTCATTCATTCATTCATTCATTGTGGATTATATAGTTATAAATTATTGTAAGATATATAGGTATGAATTTCTGGATATATAAAAATGCTATTGCTGAGAATTAAACCTGATTTCCTGTGCTGTAATAAGTGGATGAATCGTCGAGACGTTTTTTTAATCAAAACAGGCAGACCTGTTATAATTGTACACCGATATGCAATTACCCCTTTTGCAAATAAAAATTGAATGGAACTAGGAATACATACGAGTCATTACAATTATCGATTCAATATAAATACCAAATACTACACCCCGTTTTGCACTATAGCTAACTATGCGCCTATGTGCTAAACTAGGTGACTAGTTTATTCTAGAGGATAATTTACTCACTGTTACGTGGACATATGACGGTAATATCAACGGCGCACCTACTGTCTGGCCCTATAATTTGGTCAGAAATTACAATAGAAATAATATTTTATATATTATAATGAGTTATGGGGTAACGGCGGTTTATTAGAGTCCAAAACGAACGTCGTTTTGAACCGTATGGAATGGTTTTACTTCGGTTGCAGTACTATTTAGGTATATAATTTAGGTAATTTATTGTTATAGGTGGGAAATCTAATATTTACTTATTTAATATTATATATATGATATATGTCAAACATTTCCTTCTGCGCCGAAGGTTACATCCACATACACTCTCCATAACAACATGTGTTATAGAATGAATTGTGCTATCACCTGCGTGGGCTTAGTGTTTCGTTCACGCGAATCTGTATGAGCGCATCATAAACACTCGTCTAATAATACTTTCACCACTTTATTCTCATAGCAACGACATGACAACCGCGATACCCAAAGATACAAGCTAAGCTATCCCTATAATTATGATTAGACGTTGCGGGGGTCGAGCAGATAATGATTTTACTCATAAAATCAACTCATATGCTATTACTTTACATTGTAAGGCCCTGTTCTGTACTCTTCTTCTCAAATATTGCTAGCAACTACGAGGCATACCTGGTAGCAACTATAAGATAGGTAGTTACCTGCTTTGAGCAATTCATGTGATAACGAACTGTGTCGCAGAGGCATTTATGAATGATGTTCTTTTATTTCTGGTTATAAGATATTTATTGTACTATTGAACTTAGTTTCAGGTCCCTATTCCTTATCATTGAATTAATATAGCCTTGCTCCTATTATTTGCATACTCCTACTTATTATGTGAT